>JAKCPI010018192.1:0-51874 GCA_023213315.1 Euborellia annulipes | reverse complement strand
ACAATGCACGTTTGTAAGCACACCATTTCTCCAAAACAGAACTAAATTTTTTTTTTCGAATTTTAAAGATATGGAACGTTATTTTGAAAGTGATGTAAGTCCATTTTCTATTGTTCCGAGAAAATGAAAGGTTAGCATATCTGTTTATTCAAAAATATATTTAACGATCAATTTTCAATTGTACAAAACATGGGGATTTTTTAAGAAATTTACTACTAGCTAGTTATATATAGAAAATTTACATTAATTTAAGCATAAATTATGTGATATCTCATTTTTTTAAAAATGGACTTACACCACTTTCAAAATAAAGGGTCCATATACTATTTTCGGTAACAATATGAAAATGCGCTAGGTCTTTGGGAATATTCAGGTACTTTACGTACTTTTTTATTTTTTTCCAATTTTATCAAAAAAATACAAACAAACAAACAGTCCGGACCTGTAGGGGTGAATATGAGAATATACATTTTAAAGAGCATCTAAAAAATAATTGATTTATTAATTTTAATCAAAACCGTTGGAGCCAATTTTGAGTAAATAGAAAAAACTAAAAAGTACATTAGTAAAGTGCTAGTACTCTTTGGGTGATTTTTAAAAAGTTTTCGTGTTGCATGCTAGAAGGTATTTTAAATTTCAAATTACAACCTCTGTTTTTCTGATATTTTATTCACAGACATCCAGGCAGACTGACAGACCATTTTGAAGAACTCCGGGAAAATCGCATTTTTGATGCCATCGCAATACCTTATATATATATATTTATATATATATATGTACAGGTATAGGTATGATAAAGTTAAAAGTTTAATTATTTATTATTGTACTTTTTTAGTTGAACGTTTAAGCAAATTTTGAAACAGTTTGAAGTAAATAACAATTTCTTTCGTGAATCTGTTCATTGTTTTCAAACTTGCAGCTTTAAGTCGTCTTTTCAAAAGTCTAAAATCCTTTAGAACTAAGTTTCTACTATCAAGACCGTTTCTTAAACAAAAGTTGACAATTTTCTTCTATCTTCTTATTTAAAAATCACTTTTTTTTTTTTTTTAAACGACTTGCCTTTTTATTTAGAGGTGAGTAAAAATCAGCATTCACCGGTTGCTAGGCAATGTGTCTCAATAAATACAGTTTGGCTGGGGAAAGATAAATCTCGTTGGCTTCAAGATGGATGTTGGTATTGTCAAGAAGCTCTCTTAAATCTTAAGATAAAGTGAAACCCTAAATTTTGTCACAAATCACTAATATGTCAATAAAGTCATTCTTTTTGGCTAAAATAATTATTTTTTTTAAACTTTCTTTTACCTCAATATGTTTGAGATGAAGTAATGTGATCATGCCAAAAATTTGATGTCGAGATTTTGATGGAAATACACTTTTTGAAGGACTTTGATTTAAAAAAAGTGAGTCTTGCGTCTGTCTGTGAACAAAATAAAATATCTCAAGAACAAAAAGAGTTACGAGGTTGAAATTTTATATTAAAGTTAGCTACAGTGAGGGACAATATTAAGTCCCACCCATGCGTTTTCTACGTGTGATTATTTCATTGTTTTTATAAAAGAAAATGAAAATCTTTATTGGAAATTTTCTAGGTTTGAACCATGAAAGTTTCCATTAAAAAATATATAATATTTTTTTAAAAATAATCCCAGTAGAAAACGTATGGGTGGGACTTAATATGTCCCTCCTATCTGGCATGCAACACGAAGCTTTTAATAATAATCGGCCAATGAGTACTATTATGGGAGTTTTTAATTATAGACCCCATCTTGTATTAATTAATTATTAAAAATATAAATACTGTACAACGTTTCAACTGCATATATATATTCTGCAGTCGTACTGTGCACCTACTCCGACTCAAGTGAACTAACCTCAAAGGGACGGTTACGTGCATTTTATATACATCGACTTCAGCGCCATCTACAGTCATTTCTATGAGTTTAGTTAGACACAATCATCAAAGCAAGTGCCCACACAAAAACTACTACTTTTTTTTCGATTTTAACAAAATTTGCTCTAAAGAATTTGATTAAAATTCATAAATCACTTATTTTTTAAATTAATCCTTATTATTCCTACAACTAATGGACCATATTTCTCTTCAATCTTTGTCATTCCATTTGTTTATAAACCCAATCACTGTTTTTAATGAGAATTTAATTTGAATATTTTTAATTAATTCTACTTTAATTATCAATATTTTTTGTTTTAATTATATAAATTAATTCCAAATGAAAAAAAAAATATTTACAAGCTTTTTCTATTAAAATTTGAATTAATTTTCTTTGCTCTTCACTTCAATTGCAATCGATATTTAGTCTTTTTTTTATTAGTTTTAGTTTAAATGTAACAAATCGAAAAAAAGTAATAAAATAAAATTTCGAGTCTTTTTTTTTTTTATTGAAATTAGAATTAATTTTCTCCCTCGTTACTTTTTATTTTATTTGATTAAGCTTATAGAGATAATATAAAAAGTCAAATAATGAGAAAGTCAAAATTTAACAAATTTGCAAGAAGAAAGTGTCCGTATTATTTGTTTATACTTTTGAGTGCTTATTGACAAAACCCTGTCGCCAAATTTAGAGAATATTTAAAAAATTTATTATATTTAAAGTTTTAGGCTTTTCACAGACCCTTTTTATACTCTCCTTACTAAGAGTTCTTAAAGTCATCTAAAGTTAACTTGCCAATATTTAACTAATAAAAGGGTCTGAAAGGGAGAGGGTGAGGGGTTGGTTACTTAGCCATTGGGCCCTTCCCTGCTTTCAACGAACACCTTCTTAGTATTCAACTTAATATAGGAATTAGAAACAATAGACATATTATATTATCACTTTGCATTCAGAATGGTAAATAGAATAATCCATTTAATTAAAAATAGGAAACGAAAATAATTGAATTTTATGCATGCAGTTATAGAAAGAAAAATAATAGAAAATTTAAAAAAGGAGGGGGGGAACTATGTCAAAGCCATCGTCGCATTTCTTTTAGAGATAGAATACATTGCCTGACAATTTTAATATTAATATATATGATATATTTCGTGTAGACGAAACGAATGACAACTCGCGGTACGTGCTATCACGTCGCAGTTCTGCGCTATTTTAATTTTACAATACGCACCAAAATTGTAGATTTGAAATTCGAAATTTGTTATAATTGTAGGTGATCTGGACTTTTTTTTTACTTTCTCTTGCTTATGAATGATATATATAGAAAGTGAAAGTATTGCATCATCAGGGCCGGATTTAAATTTGTGCCGCCCAGTGGCACTGAAGAAAATGCCCTATGACTGAAATTTTATTTTAATAGTTTTCATATCATATTTTTCAAGAATTAGAATAACTAATAAATTGCAGAAAATTGAATACATAATTTGAAAATATTTTTAATTCTTCAAAAAAACTACATAAATTTATAAATTCCAGAAAATAAAAAATCAAATTTTATCTTTTCAAACCTTAATGGAAATAAATTAATTAAACTATTTTGATAGTTTTCACTTAAATCTCCTATATTATAATATACAAAATTTTAATTTGATACATAATGCATAAATTATATTTCTTGAAAGATAAAATGTTTATTTAAAAGAATTAGTTAATTATATATTGTATAGAAAATTTTTTCTCACTTTCCAAATTTTGCCGCCCTGGGCACTAGCCCCGACTGCCCCTAGTGTAAATCCACCACTGTGCATCATGTCAAAAATTGGATGTCGAGATTTTGATCGAAATACATGTTTTGAGGTCCCCTGAGTCCAAAAAAGAGGGTCCCGTGAATTGGTCTGCCTGGACATTTTTAAGCATGAATGAAATTAACTACGAGATTGAAATTTTATATTTAAGTTCCCGGACAGTTAAAATAAGCTTTTGAACAAAATCGGTAAACAAGTAATAGTACTTTATTGAAGTAATTAATCAGTTTTTTTTTTTTCAAATTTCTCAAAATATTTTCATTAAAATTAAAAAAATCAATTATTTTTTACATGCTCTTTAAAAATATCAGTAAAATTTTTCGGGAAAATTGTTTGAAGTTTACTTTACTTGTGTACTTTTACAGTTTTTCTGTCGATTTTGATTTAAATTCATAAATCAATTATTTTTTAGATCCTCTTTAAATCCATATAAATGTCGACATTAAATTGTAGATTAAAAGCCAGTTCCAGTCAGCAGTTATCACACCTGAAAAAATAAAAGAAGACTTAACATATATAACATTTGGTATATTTTTTATATAAAGTAAGATTAAGAAAGTTTTGTTCTTTATTTTATAGATTTATATTCGTAAATAAAATTGCATTATTTCAAATAATGTAATCAATTACACCACTCAATTCAAGAAGTTTTTTTTTTTAATCTCTATCACAATATAATTTATATTTAATATTTTTTATGTATTATAATTACATTTTTATTTTATTTTTTTTTTTAACGATACTTTTCAATTTCCCAAAACATTAAACATCAATCAAATTAATGATGAATGAATTAAAAATAACATCAATCTTTATGATAAGATCTTGATAATCATTTCTTCTATAAAAATGATGATCGAATTACTATCCCATCGAGAAATAAATGAATCAGAATTCAATTTTCGCATTGATTAATCGATTATTTTGTAATTTCAGTTATTATTTTTCAATTCGACTTCATGGTAGTTTGCAGTGTCTAATTTCAGTAATATTGAAAAGTAATTAATTAACATATAAATATTTGGATCTTACCTAAATTCGTGTGTGCTGACAGCCCTGATGATGGACCTTTCGTTATTAAGTATAAAATTTTATATCTGCAGACTAATAATTATAAAGAAATTGGATGCCATGGTTATAGTGTAAGCTGATAACACGCCAAGGCTGGAAATCCTGGGTTTGCTCTGCGATCTGAAAACATATAAAAAGATTAAAATCTATAAATTAAATATATCTTTTCAGGAATGTATTAAGAGTGGTACATATGAAGAAAACTCCTCTCATATCGAATATCATTTCTAATAAATAAAATTTCAAATTGGCCAAATATACATCAAAACAAAAACAAAAAAACGAGAAATTAAATTATCTATGGAAAGTAGTAAAAGATTTTATGAAAAAGAAAGGGTCTTAAATCAAAGTCTGTGTTAAAAATTTTAGGATAAAATTATTTTTTAGAAGATGGGCGTTAATTTTTCAAGATAAAATAAAAAGAAAATTTTAAATTAATCCTCTGACAAGGAGATTAATTAATAAATTAAATTTCTGAAAGGGCAAAATTCAATATGAGGGTGCAAGAGCCAAATGAATCAGTGGACAACTTTATTAGTATTTTAAGTACTTTGGCAGAGCAATGTGAGTATAAAATTCATAAGAGATAGGTTCGTGGTAGTTCAGAGGTTCCGAAATCCGTACATAGAACTCAGTGTTCAGGGATGTACAAGGAAGCCCGTACCCCAAGTGGACTGGTCACAGATCCTCCCAGAAAATTAAACCTCTAAGGCAGGTTTCACACGGGGCGACTAGTTGATTCCACTAGTTTACTCAACTAGTGGCCTGGAAATTGACTGAAGACGCGTGTTCACACGAAGCAACTTGTGTAATCAACTTCTATCCCCTCCAGAATCAGTCACTACTCAATGCAATGTTAGAACCTGAGGAAGGAGTTCTACTTCTTGTGGGAAAAGGAGAAAAGCGAAAAAGCAAACGAAGGAAACTGTGGGTTCATCCTTTGATACAAAATCGGAAAACAGGTGCTTTATCTCGTACAAGATCGACAAATCTCTCTATATCAAAATATTTTCCCTGCGACCAGTCATACCAGATTTTTATAAGATAGTGAGGCACATAAATTGATTACTCCCTTTAAAAGATCATTGTTAAACTTAGAGATTAGACAGGCATATTCACAGATATATTTCAACAATGGACTTGTCAGAGACCATCATTCCTTTGAACAAAAAAAAGCATAATTTATGATGGGCTCTTGACAGGGTGAGATCATGACCGTGGTATATTTAAGAACCGAAATGCCATATTTAAAAAAAAATCTATCTATTATTTGTTATGATTTCTTAATTCATAGTTCATCTTCCGATATGATTTATAATTTGATACCTACTTCTGGAATAAACAAAAAAAAAAAAAAAGAAAAGCTAATCCTAAACAAACGAAATTAACGATGTTTTTTTTTTCTTTATTTAATAAAATGGATATAAATTCATGTATACATAGGAATGTTACTGCATTTTAACCAATTCCGAGAGATTTTCCCCTAAACTAACATGGAGTTTTAATAAGTGGGTCGAGATTCCCAGGCTAATGAACTGCAGTGAAGGTAATTGTACTAATGATACCGACCATTTGCCATTTACTATCAACGATAAAGAGTAAAAAGATCCAACCTGGGATATTTAAGCCCTAGTTTCAAGTAACAAAACAACCAAAGCCATGTTTAATTCATTCGCGATACGTCTAATTATCTCCGGCTAATTACTAATGTGATTTGGGTCATGAAACTTCATCAGGATTTTTGTTATTTTACAATGTTTATGTCTAAATATTCGAAACTAGAGAGAAATTTATTGTATATAGTTTTTTTTTATATAAGAAAGAAAATTTGCTATTAATAAAAAAATAAGATATTATAAATGAACATGAAATTTTCTCCAAGACCTAAATAAATGAAAGTGAATCTTGTTTACATTGTAATCAAAGAAATAAAGTTAGCAAATAAAAAAAAACAAAATCAAGATCAGAGCTGTCTGTATATGAAAAAAAAGTGATGTCGTCATTTGCATACCTCCTTTTATTAATTTCCTTAGTCAATTTGCCAATTTTCATTCTAACATATATGAATTTATGCAATTTTTTGTTTCACCTCTTTTTTTTACAATTATAGTAAATAAAGAAAATTATTTAGGAAATATTAAAACTAGCCTCGCCAAAAATTTAGCCACGTTTTCGGTTCATATGATTAAAATCCGGACATTTCTCAGATTCGGACTCCAAACCGGACAAGTGTTCCAAATCCGAACTGTCCGGACAAAATCCGGACTTCTGGTAACCTTACATATAGGCAATATTTCAATTTTATCTGGACATGAATCGTACAGTAAAAGGACTCTTCTAAAGAACTCTTTAATTTGAAATAGAGATACCAGTTCTAAGTTTTTAAAACACTAGAAAATCCACAACAATATCTATTAAATATTAATGCAAAGAATAAAGAAGAATATAGAAAAGTGTCATATTATAACAACATTCATCAAAATCTAAATCCCAAAAGAGAGAAATCATCTTCCTAAATTTCTTCAACAAAAAATCTAAGGGCTTTGCTGCTTACAGTAATGTGTTAGAGCAGACCAGATGTCTGTCCTCTACTGGTTTAAATAGCGGTCGACAATTCAGAAATTTTTCTTTAAAGTTATGGAGAATTAACACTTAACACATTAAAATAATTTATTAAGCAAATATTTCCCATTTCATGCACTGGGGATGGATTGCGTAGGCAATCCAAATATTTGTGGAAAGCAACCGTTTTCTCCATAACATTAGCGATTTGTCCCAGCATATTTAACTTCTATTTTTCTTTAAGATTTCTTACATTGTTAGTGAAATGCACCGATAACTTGTGTATATAAGGGGAAGTGAATTTTTGTTGGTGTAGGTCGAGGGTCGGGTGAAATGGATAGTACACCGATGCCCCGGAAAGGTAAATCATGCTATAGTAGAGAGGTGGCCAAACTGCGGCTCGCGAGCGAACCGCGAAGGATTATTTGTGGCTCTCGAAAAATGTGCGAAAAAATCTCGTTTTCCGAAAAAGAGGCGGAAAAAATTTAGTTTTGCTAAAAAAGGTAAAATGATTTCCAAGGGAGGAGGGAAAAATTAATTTTAAACTAGTAACCGTTGGCTCTAAGTGAATCATTATGCTTTAATAGGAGAATTAAATTCAAGTATGATACACAAGGTTTTTTATTTCAATGATTGATTTATTTAACATTAACACTTTATACGCATTTCGAAACATTAATGTTAATGTTAATGTTAAATAAATAAATCATTGAAACAAAAAACCTTGTGTATCATACTTCCGAATTTAATTCTCCTATTAAAGGGAAAAATTAATTCCCCGCAAGGCGGCAAAAATTTCGCTTCCCTCAAAAAAGATAAAATGATTTTCACCCCAAGCAGGGCGGCAAAAATTTCACTCCCCTAAAAAAAAGGTAAAATGATTTTCACGGGAGGGGAAAAAAATTTCGCTTAAAAATTTTTTCGCTTACTTTTTAAATACGAATTTAATTGCAGCGCGCGAAAAATTCCAAATTTTGAAAAATGGCTCTGACTATCAAGGAGCTTGGCCACCCCTGCTGTAGTACAATCTCAAGCCATTTAAGAAAGCCAGAGATTTTTTCAACATTATTAAACTAAAAGACAAACAAAGCGATGATCTCCTAATGCAATCTCTTTTCGCTTGGCTTTTATTTAATTACCATTGATAGAAATAATCCATTTAGTTTTTATTTTATAATTTTATTTCTTGAAGCTCTTGAATTACTTAACAAAAAGAAAAAAAAAAGTAAAACTGACCAGATTTCTAAAAAAAAAAAAGAACGTGTCAAGTTCAAAAGGGATAACAAGCATAGACAGAGATAAGTCTCCCGAAATAAAATCTTGAATGGTCACGTGAGACAAATCTAAGACAAAGACAGAAGATCATATCGTAATGGACCTTAGAGAGAGATTAAAAAAGAGAAAAAGAGAGAGCGAGATGAAGAAAAAAAAAACAAAAAAAACTACACACACCTATCTTTATCTTATTTCTCTTTATTGCGTCGTCCGTCTTATTCGACTGTTTCCATCTCTTTTCCGCTTTTCCTTATCGTTTAACCAAATAAATCTTGAAACTGCTTCTTTTTCTACATGCACGAAATGATAATATATTGCATTCATAGAAGAAAATTGTTCACTATCGAATATTTGAATCAGAAATCAGAAACTTTTTTCATAAGAATAATCGAATCTGAGAAAGAAAGGGAAGAATGGGGTGGTAAAGTTATAGGCTTATCAAGACCTGGATAAGGCCAAAATTAATATGAATTAAACCAAATTAATTCATGGAAATATTACTACTATTCTTCTATTTGGTGTTTCATGAATCGATAGCAACACTCGAAAGCTTATTTATATAAAAATAAAACATCTGAGCATTTTAACTTTCTCTTGCCTATATATGTAATATATAGAAAGTATTGCGATCATGTTAAAAATTCAATGTCGAGTTTTTGATGGAAATACATGTTTTGAGGTCCAAAAAGTGGGCCTGGCAAATTGGTCTGTCTGTGTGTAACGGTTTTAAGCATGAAGGAATTGAGATACGGGATTGAAATTTTATATTTAAGTTAGGTAAGATGCTTACCAAAGCAAACATGGCTATGTCAAATATAAGAAATTCGTTTAATAAATGTAAGATGAATATTAATAAAAATAGAGATCTTTTATATAGATCTACCATACTCACTGTTCTCTTGTATGTCTCCGAAATATGTGGTCTTCGATACCGGGACGTGGTGGAGAAATGTCAGGTTAGCTTTTTTAAGTCATTGTACTTTTTGGACAACACAACTCCAGGATTTATAATTCGTAGGGAGTTTCAGCAGTTTCTTTGGTTTTTCAAAGATCTTTATCAATAATTTTTTAGAACCTCTTTAAAATGTAAATTCTCATTTTGCCCTGAAAATTGTTAGATGTAGTATTTCAAATTTTTCAAATTCATTTTCCGGAACTTCCCTCCATAGAGCCAATGTTAAATCGCTATGGGAATTTGAATGTAAATTTCGATTCAAAGAGCCTTTGGAACTTTTTACAAATTTTTCGATTCTTATGAAATTTCGTATTTTTTTAGGATACTCTATTGTGTATAAAATATCCAAATATGAAATTAAAATTTTGAAAAATAACCATAGTTTATTTCAAGCAGTCAACATTTAAAACTCAAGTTTGAAACTAGGGTGATATGTGAAACTAAATATAACTCGACACAAAGAAATCTGGTGTGACAAGCACAAGTATACAACTTTCGATTACCGAAGATAAGAGTAAGTTGTGTACTGTGAAACCATTCACACCAGATTTTTACCTTTTTTTCCTCACCTCTATGGCTTTTCTTAAAATGTTAAGGACATCTTCTGTGCTCATAAATATCTGTATAATTTTGTAGAGATGATTACAAACGGCATACAGGAAAAATACAAAATTCCAAACTTAGCGCAAAATTCAACCACACAGAAGAACTATTTCATGATTGAGGTACTGGAAAAATAAAAATTATAAAAAAGATGATCTTGTCTTTAACATGTACTATTCTTGCCAATACTATATTGCTAAAAAAATAATTATAAATAAATATAATAAAATCATTTTAATTATTACATTCATAATTTTATATATTTATTTAAAAAAATCAATTAATTAAAAAAAAAAATCATTTTATAAATGCAAACATGTTTCTTTCTCACCTCTATGCTTTTCTTAAAATGTTAAGGATATCTTCTGTACTCATAAATATTTGTATAATTTTGTAGAGATGATTACAAACGACATATAGGAAAAATACAAAATTCCAAACTTAGCGCAAAATCCAACCACATAGAAGAACTATTTCATGATTGACGTACTGGAAAAATAAAAATTATAAAAAAGATGATCTTGTCTTTAACATGTACTATTCTTTACTTTTTTTTTATTTAAAAGAATTTTGGCATTTATACTATATTGCTAAAAAAATAATTATAAATAAATATAAAAAAATCGTTTTAATTATTACATTTATAATTTTATATATTTATTAAAAAAAATTAATTAATTAATTAATAAAAAAAAAATCATTTTATAAATGCAAACATGTTTCCAAACCAGAGATTTAATAATTCTAATGATATTATTTTTCAAATTTAAAATAAAGCTTCATTTATAATTTATTGAATAAATGTATATTTTAAAAAAAGTATAAATATCAACAGCAGAATAAAATTCATCCCACTCATTAAAAAAATATTTTTTCATTACTGGATGTAAACAATATTTAAAAAATTTACACGTTGGTCATTGTCACCTTCAAAGTACTTCTCTTGGGAACCTATACAAGTTTTCCACTGTTAGAAGGACTGTAAACATTCATCTTCTGGAATTCTGTTCAGCGCCTCCGAAGGAAGAATTTTTTATTTCGTCTTTTGAATCAAATCTCTGCCCTTTCTGAGTTTCGGAACCAGGTCTACTGAGTATGAGTATGAGGCCTCGGGGATGACAGTCATGGGTTTTTGGTGCAATATTGTGCGAAGAGGGAATCGATGCTGCACTATGACAAGACGCCTGTTCATTCGCGATTATTGAACAAAAAACAGCATGACAGAGCTGCAGACTAATACCTGTTTCCAAAACTCAAGGCACCATTAAAAGGTCAGAGTTTTGGCTCAGATCAAATTAAAGAAAATGCGCAGAAGGAACTGAACCTTAAAAACCAGCACCGTTAATGTGATTTGAGACTTAAAATTAATAGTTTAAAATAAATGTAAAAATATATTTTAGACAAAAAAATGATAATTTCTTTAGATTACTAGTTTTTAAAACTTTTTAAATTTTTCTCGGGAGAAGTTC
Source organism: Euborellia annulipes (assembly GCA_023213315.1). NCBI lineage: Eukaryota > Metazoa > Arthropoda > Insecta > Dermaptera > Anisolabididae > Euborellia > Euborellia annulipes. Next base: position 40,242 of record JAKCPI010018192.1, on the reverse strand, counting down.
TTCACTCCCTTTAATCAGTTCCTGAACAGCATCCAGATGAGCTCTCAAGGTCCTTCTAGTAGTGGTAAAACTTGTATAATTCCCAGGACGAGTTCTTTGACGGACAATAACCATTAACCAGTAAATAAATCAGTCATTGAACTTTTTGATCATTCCCTGTATTAATAGATAAAGTTCCGGGGTGACAGAGCCGGAGCTCGGTCTTTTTTATAAAATTGTAAAAAACTAAAAAAAGTACATCAGAAAATATTTAAAATTTGAAAGAAATTATAACGAGACAACTTGCTCCTCAATGGAAACATCAATAAAAACACCAAAATAAGAAGTAGCAGTCCAGGGAGAGCTTTGAGGAATAGCAACATTACTGGGTGGATACTTGGAGGAGACATTAAGAAAACTTTAATCATGAGGTATAAGAGAGTTGCCCAGGAAATGCGTCAGCCTGGAGACAATTAAAAATTATTATTTTCAATAAAAATAATTAATAATTAGTATTTTAATTATATAATTTAAATAATAGGTATTTTTCTACTAATTGGCCTTTTTGACATTATTAAATTAAATACATTGTAAGTAATTATTGATATAAAAAATTAAATTTACAAAATTGCACATTAATTAAAATTTAATATTCGAGGAGAGTTAAATCTGTTGGTCCAGGGTAAAGAAAGGGAGGGTTTGACCAGGAAGCAAGCTCACTAGGCTTTGAACATTATAAAACTTTTAAAACGAAAATTGGAAAAAAACTAAAAAAGTACACCAGTAAAGTACTAGTACTCGAGGTTCCCCGAAGACGAAACCTAGCGCAATTTGTTTTTTATACAGGAACTAGGAACTATTTAAAATTTGAAAGAAATCTTTAAAGGGAATTTCGAGAAAACTGGAAAAACTAAAAAAGTACACCAGTAAAGTACTAGTGCTCGAGGTTTCCCGAAGACGAGACCTAACGTAATTTGTTTTCTATACCGCAACTAGGAACTATTTAAAACTTGAAAGAAAAGATTAAAGGGAATTTCAAGAAAATTAGAAAATACTAAAAAAAGTACACCAGTAAAGTACTAGTACTCGAAGTTTCCCGAAGACGAGACCTAGCGCAATTTGTTTTCTATACCGCAACTAGGAACTATTTAAAATTTGAAAGAAATCTTTAAAGGGAATTTCGAGAAAACTGGAAAAACTAAAAAAGTACACCAGTAAAGTACTAGTGCTCGATGTTTCCTGAAGATGAAACCTAGCGCATGTTGTTTTCTATCACTGAAATAGCAAATATTTAAAATTTGAAAGAAATCTTTAAAGGAAATTTCGAGAAAATTAGAAAAAACTAAAAAAGTACACCAGTAAAGTACTAGTACCCGAATTTTCCCAAACATGAGACCTAGCACAATTTCATTTTGGGACCACAAATAGTATATATTTAAAATTTGAAAAAAATCGTTAGAGCCGTTTTCGAGAACTGATATGCATATATATAAACAAACAAACAAACGTACATTGCTCGTTTAATATAATTAGATTAGATTAGATTAGATAAGCATTTTAGAATGAGTTATAGTAATTTTACTTTCTCTTACCTCCATATATGTTAATATATAGAGAAATTATTGGATTCATGTCAAAAATGCGATGTCGAGATTTTGATGGATATACACATTTTGAGGTCCCCTGAATCAAAAAAAGTGGTTTTCTCGACATGGTCTGTTTGTATGTGTGTCTGTATTCGATTTTAAGCATGAAGGAATTAGGCTATGAGGCTAAAATTTTATATTTAAGTCAGACACCCCACTGGAGCGTGAAAATAAGCTTTCAAAATCGGCCAAAAAGTACTAGTACATTACTGATGCACTTTTTCACTTTTTTTCGATTTTCTCAAAATTCGCTCCAACGATTTGTATTAAAATTCAAAAATCAATTATTTTTTAAATGCTCTTTAAAATGTATATTCTCATTTTCTCCTCAAAATTGTTTGAAGCAAACTTTACTCTTGTACTTCATAGGAAAGATAGGAGAAATGCTTGCCATGGTAACAAAATATAATCCCATATTTATAAATATGACATCTTGAATTTTAATACATGTATATCGGTGGAAACTAAATATATCTCGACACAAAAATTCTGGTGTGACAAACACAAATATACAACTTTCGATTACTGAAGTTAAGAGCAAGTTGTGTGCTCTGCAACCATCACACCAGATTTTTTAAAAGAGAATTTCAGTTTCATGGTCATGATCAAAAAGTTACAGGATTATTATTATTTTTTTTTTAAATTTTAATAGTAACATCAAATAATATTAATATATATTGATGATAAATAACATGCTATAAATTGAAAATAAATTTAATTTCCTTCCACCATCTTTTTAGGCGGGACAAGAACATCTAGTCCAAGATGATATAATTATGTAAATATAAAATATTTTCTAAAATCATTTAAGTTTTTAATTAACAATTTGATCTTTTCTATATTATTTTTTATTTAAAATCATAAATTTTTAAAAGTAATTTATTTATTTCATTTTTTTTTTTTTATTATATTCAAAAAGTAGAATTCTTGTCTTAATTATAAGGTTAGATTTTCAAAGACTTTTTAAAATTTAATTAATTATAAAGAATCAAACATTAACATACCTTTATATATATTCAATCAAATAAAAATACTTTTTTCTATTTGTTGTTCCTTTGGAGTATGGTGCGTCCATTTTATAATAAACTAAATTAAGAAATAGATCAAAAGAAGAAAACCAATTCGAAAGTTGAAGATCTAAAAATGCACGATCATTCTTTTTGATTTTAACGCTATCTCGTGATCACTAAACAAACTAATACGATCGAAATTCAAAACTTCAAATTAACAATTAAAAGTATTTAGATCATTTTAAACCTCATTATTTTAAATTATATTATATTATAGGTCTATTATATAATTTTAAATTATTTTATTTGTAAATATAGTAATTAATTAGCTAGTTATTAAAAAATTCCACAAAAGGTGCTCTTTTTATTTTATCACTTTCAATTATTTTATTTTATAATTATTGTTTGTTATTTTCTAAAATTATCTAAAGTGGTCTATTGTATTCATATACTTTTGCTTTTTTAAGAGAAGAGATTGTAAATATGTATAAAGCCGCTTACACACTTTTTGAAGATTCTATCCCATAGATAATGATGTTCAATTCATTGATAAGATCGCTAAAACAGATTATCATTCCCCAAATTATTCTAAATGACTTATAAACAAAAAAAATTGATGTATTAATTCGTAATAGTTACATTGCTAAGTGTTTCGAAGATTAAATTAGTAGGTTGAATAGCTGACAGTGAGTAAAAGCCTTATATTAGAAGTCAAAAGGAACGAGACTCGCGATCATCAAATCGTTCACCCCAAGGAAATAGTTTACGATCTTTCATCTTGTAGTGACGTCACATGGCCGAGTTCCCTCCTGATCCCGCCCAGGCCATTCCCTCCAAAACGAAGAAAAAATATCATGAATTCAACTAATTCCTTGTATATATTAAAAATTAAATTAACATTAATTCACGGGTAGGTGTTTAGTTTCAAAATTAATACCTATAAGAAATACAAAGTTTTATAAATGTTTATTTTATTTTCAGACATTCCAAATTAATAAAATGCATTTAAATTCAAGAAATGGACGTAACTCCTTCAACCATCTTTCTTTCTTTAGCATCCATCTTCTCAAAAATCTCAAATTTGTTGCATCAAGTATTTTTATAAATAGTAAGTTAATTTTTTTTTTATATTCAAATGATATATTAATTGTTCCCATTAACTTATTTATATAATTAATATTTTAATTTTGACAATCTCAAAAAAATAATAAGATTGATTTTTAATTACCTACTTTTTAAAAATTTTTCTTTAGACCCTGTTTTTTAATTATACAATACAACAATTAACTCTAATATAATTTATTTTTATTTTTTATTCAGCCCCCTGCTAACGTTTCAGTCCCATGATTCGAAGCATCTTTGCACCTTGGACTCTCATCACCCTGTTATATCCCTCTTTGTTTTTAATTCTCTTTTATATATATATATATATATAGGGCCTATATATGTTAATAAATATATAGAGAGAAAGTATTGGACTTCGATGTCCAGTTTTTGATGGATATACACTTTTCTGGTGTGACAAGCACATTATACAACTTTCTCTTGTCGAAGTGTAAGAGAAAGTTGTGTGCTGTGCGACCAGTCCCACCATTATTTTGATTATATTTAATATTTAGGCTAATTAATTTTTTTCCGGAAGGAGAAGTCTTGGCCATTTTTATCTATCTACTTAGAACGTCTAGACCACTGATTCCTAACCTGGGACGATCGCCCCCAGGTGGCCGATTTGGGTTATCAGAGGGGCAATAAATAAGTAGGGGGGAGGGCGATGAGTATTCAAAGAGGGAAAAATTAAAATAGTACTATAAGGTAAACTAAAACAACAAAGTTTTCAAACTTTCATTTATTTTTTCAAATTTAAACTTAAACTTTCTTAATTTTTTCAGATTCCAATTTAAAATTGAAAACATGTACTCCTGTTTTTTAAATGTACAACATTGACCTTAGTTAATTATTTCACTACTTTGTTCTTGGAAAAAATTCTGAAAAACATCTGTAAAAAATGTGCATTTTAATTTTTTATAAATATGATCGTACAAAATTGCTTTGGTTGTTTTTTGTTTAAAATAATAAAACTGCTTTATTATTTACACTTTACTTCCAATTAAAATTAGGCATATAATGAATATGAAAAGAGGGCGACAACCTCCAGAAAGGGAAGATGGGCCACAAAAGTTTGGGAACCACTGGTCTAGACATTTGGGCATTTGAGATTAATACTTTCGACATTTAAACAAATTTGAAAATTAATAAAATTTAAAATTTTCTTGAAATTGTCTCAGGTCATTTGAGCAAACAAATCCTTCGTACTACTTGGGTGAGAGAACCAAAAAAACTTTTACTTTTTGGAATAGATCTTATACTATTAAACGAGCAATGTATGTTTATTCGTAAGCACATAAGTTCTCGAAAACGGCTCTAACGATTTTTTTTTTCACATTTTAAATATTTACTATTTTCAGTAGCAATATGAAATTGCGCCATGTCTCACTGTGGGAAAATTCGGGTACTAGTACTTTACTGATGTACTTTTTTCCAATTTTATTAAAAGAAAGAAACCCTCGAGCTCAAGCTCGTTCTTCCCGGAATTTATTAGATTAAATTTGAACTTTTTAATCAAAATTTCATTTCTTTTTTTTTTATATATATAATTGAAAAAAATTATTTGAATAACCATTTTTTATTTCAAACAGTCAAATTTATCTCAACTTTCTTTCCTAGTAGAAAGAAAATAAGCTATTCTAATTAGATTACATATAATAAATTTAATTAGAATGCTTATTTAAATATAATTATTTAACTTAAAATAATTATAATTAAAACTAGTAGAGTACTATAATCATAAAATTCCTTTATTTGATTCTTTCTTGAACTTTTCTAAGTTTTCTACTCTCAATCGTTAAATGAAGCCATAGATAACTGCAGAAGCTATTAGAATTGGCTCCCTGGACTCAACTTACTCTTGATTTAGAGACCTTTGAGCTTCTTGGAAGATAATTATTTTCTAAATGAGTCTATTAACATCCAGATAATAAACTAAGCTTTAAATAAATTTTATTTGGAGAAAAGGAAATTTATTTTTTTTTTAAAGACATTTACTTATATAGACTATAGCTATTAAAATCATAATTACTTTAAGAATTACAATAAAAGATGATGGTACTCATTGCTTAATATCGGTTATTTTGAACAGAGACTAGAATGAGCAGCAGTTCTCAACCTTTATCGTTCACGGACCACCAAATGACAGCATGGAAATGCGATCCAACTAAGAAAATCTTTCCATTCCTAGTGGGATGAAGAATATTCAATGGGCTACTTTCGGAGGAAGTCAAGGCTGTAAATCTACCGATGATGACAAAAATCACTAAAGGCTCTTCGTTTATTTTTCTAAGGATCAGGTGAGAAATTAAGTTTTAAATATAGAGGTGTATATGCATAGCCAAGCTACTGTGTGGTTACTATTAAATTTATCTCAGGATTTGTTTAAAGGCTCGAGAATACAAAATGAAACGAGCTCCAAGTTATCATCTAGAGATAACCCACAAATGCGACCGAGCAACAGTCGATCTTCCTGTAGCTTGGCTCCGTTTTTCTTAAATTGTTAGTTTTGTGTACATTGCGATTAATGGTGATAAATTTATTTCTAATTGAAAATATAAGGTAAAATAAAAAAAAATACTAAAAATAATCAGGGGCGTATTTTCTGAAGAGTGCTGACTAGGCGCACAAATTTTAGGGGAGGCAAAATTTGTGAAAAGACTACTTATTTATATACGTATATATATATTTTTTTTAATAATCGTTAAAAAACTAAAAAATTTCGTTTTCACTGTCGACTTTTCGGTTATTATTCCTCATTGACTGAAAGCCAATCTCGCTTTATATATTGATTAATCAACCAAATGAATTATAATCTATCCCAACAAAAATACTTAGTAAAAAAAGGCCAAGTTCTTACAAAAAAAGAGGACCTAGCCTTAAAAAGAGGTGAAATCCAAAAAAGGATCAATTTAATAGAAGTCGGCGAACTTTAGGACTAGGAACCAACCGAAGTTTCCGGTTTCGGTCAGTTTCGGCTAAAAATCTTGGTTTCAGCTTTGGTTTTAGGCCAAAAACCAGCCGAAACTTTCGGCCGGCCGAAACCTGAGTTTGAAAAGGTGGGATCAAATGATTTTCGCAAAAGGGAAAAGTAAAAAAAAAAAGGTAAAATGATATGAATGTTGTGTAATAAATACAAGTTTCTGTTTCGGTTACGATTTCGGCCGAAACTAGATTGAGGCCGAAATTCTGTTTCGGTTTCGGCTGAAAATCGTGTTTCGGTCGGACCCTATTTAGGACCATATTCAAGTTTCTTAAAAATAAAATATGACGTCATAGGCCAAAATATGAGTCTAAAGTTGGCTGAGTTTTATTGAACTTTGTCCTTTTTCTTTAGATTTCATTTCTTTTTAAGGGTTTTTCGGGGGGGCGGGGGGGGGGGGGGGGGGGGGGGGGGGGGGGGGGGGGCAGGGGGGGCGCCCAAATAAAAAAAATTTTTGGCTGGGCCCTGTTTTTTTTGTAAGAACTTGATCTTTTTTTACTAAGTATTTTTGTTACGATATTTTTTCGGCTGTAAGCTTGTGTATTATTAATATAGAAAACGGAACAACGAAGTGGCATCAAATCAATGAGAAAGCTCACGATTGGTGACCGAAACGTTGATTATTTCTCTGGCTGAAAAAGGAAAGTTCTCTCCATTCTTGTATTATACTTTTTTTCATTCTGTCATTCAATTTTTACATGTAACGTTATAACTACCGTGGTTGAAGGGGGGGGGGGGTATTAATCAACTGCCTAGAGGCTGCAAAAGCCTAAATCCGCCCCTGATTATAATATCCTTTATTCTTTAATAAAAAAAAAAATTTATACATTCATCTCTTCTCTTAAAATTACCTTTTCATAATGAGCTTTTTCTTTCTGAAAAACTAAATAATATCAGTCTACTTTTTTTTTGTTCAGTTTCATTCAAATTTTTTTTTAGCTAAAAATTTATAAAACTTATTCACCCCTAATTTTCACTTTGTTTTTTTGTCTTGTAGAGCCAACTTTATTCTAATGATTAGAGGGAATAGAAGAACAATTTCAACATCAAATACTAAAAATAATACTGCAATTAAGAAAAATCGTGATGAAAAAGGTAGTCGGGATACTCCTAAAGGGTCAAATCCGGTGTCTCCGGATATTATACATAAAACAAGAATGAAGCGCCCACACAGATCGTATTTGAATTGAAATCCTCTTTACGTTCAGCAATCAGATGTTCATTAATCTGTATAGTAATCTTGACGGCAGAAATCACTAAAAAAAGCCTCATCATTGACTTCTTTAAAGGTGGGAAATTTAGTATTAATTAACCCTTTGCACTCGTATTTATATTCGATTCCTCGGAATCACAATGAAAATATTTTTATGTGAAAATATTACAATTCAACTTGCCGGTTTGGTAGAAAAAATTAGAAAAAAGTCTGGTGTGAATAGTCGCACAGCACACAACTTTCTCTTACCTTTGCTAATTGAAAGTTAATGTTCTTTGCTTGTCACACCAGATTTTTTATGTCGATATATATTTAGTTTCCACCAATATATTAGAATTCAAGATGTATACCTCTAAACATGGGAAATATTTATATTTTGTTAGCATGACAACCATTTCCCCTATCTTTCTAAATATTATAAATTAGACATGCACTGAAGCATTTACTGCGTGGCTTTCTTTACAATAGCAATGAATTGTGAAAATAATTAAAGAAATATATATATAGACCCTACAGTATATTATTAATTAATTCCGATAAGGAGAATAAAAACCAGCTTTCGTCTTCTCTCTCACTAATTCAATTTATTTGCAAATATTTCGGCTCCTATACAGGGGCCATCCTCAGTACATATATGAATTTTATGAGAGAGATTGTCAATTTAGTAAAAATATATTTGAGAACAATTGAGCGCACGAGCCTTATGCGCTCAATTGTTCTCAAATATATTTTTACTAAATTGGCAATCTCTCTCATAAAATTCATATATGCACTGAGGATGGACGAAAGCTGGTTTTTATTCTCCTTATCGTCCTCAACTACGATTCCCAGCTACAAGCAACCACTGTATTATTAATTATTTAATTAATTCCGATAATAATAATTTTTTCAAAATTTGATAATATAAATAAAACATTTTTTTCATTTATAACATATTTCTTAATAATTGAAATTAAATTTTAATTAGATCACGACTAACAGAACTAGCCAATTCCAATCTTCCTTTGTCCCCATGACCTCCCGTGATCGGAACAAGCTCCCTGCGTCCATTTTCCCCAAAACCTAGAATCTTCAGACTTTCAAGACTAATCTCAACAGGCATCTTCTCAGTTCCCGCAGTTTAGTTCCCCTTTTATTCTTCCCCTTTTGTTTTTATTTTCTTCCTGGCTGCTTGTGACCACTGGTCATTATAGGTCTTCGGACCTTATGCACCCATTCCAAAAAAAAAAGATTTTAATGAATATTATGATATTATTTGGCTATAATTTGACCTTCGTAATAGTTGGGCTTTTTGGCTAAATTTTTAAGACTCCTAACGCCATCTTATCGGCAAAAACATGCTAACAGATTTGCCTTAACTAAATATTATTTCTCAGGATGAAAGGTGAACAAATGATCCTTGAATTATGAATTAGACTAATCTCAATTACTATGTGTGTTTCATTTGTGAAGAGCTCTTCCTCCTCCTCTATATACTTATATGCTTTAATTAAATAATTAATAATCAATTGATTAAGATTATAGAAAAAAAAGTTTATGATTGGTACATATGGTTTCATCTAGGATTATCTGTGCAAATCGAAATCATGCGAAAATTGGAGTAGCAATTCAATAAAGCAAATCTAATATAGAGACAATTGATGTGCCTTTCCATTTCAAATATGTGGCATCGGCATTGCATAGCGCTCCACTGATTCGGAAACTTTGATTTAACAATTACTAAGAGAATTTCAATAATTCAATAGATGTTAAGAAAGCAAAATTAACAAAATTCAATTCCATAAAAGATAATCAATTTTCTAACTTTATAAAATGGAAAATGTAATTCGGAAGAAGATATTTAATAAATAATAAAGAAAAAGATATTGAGAGATTTGAATAAAAAAAAAAAGAAAAAATTATATACATTTATATAATGAATTAAAATCTTTAAATCTTCTTTAAAAATTGAAATAAGAGAAAATAACGATTGAAAAGAAAAGAGAAAGAAAATGAATATCTTTGAAATAAAAACTTCAGCTATTGTATTGCAATATTGTATATCATCTTTAAAAGATACAAAAAAAAAGAAGAAAATTTAATCCCTCTGTAGTAGCAAGTTCGAGGAACTTTGAGTATCATTATAAGGTGGGTGGGAGAAACTTTACTTTCGAAAACTACTTATACATTTGCTGATGAAATATATATTACTTTCTCTTATCTATATATGTAATATATAGAGAGAAAGTATTGCGATCATGTCAAAAATTCGATTTCGAGATTTTTTGAGTTCCCCTTAGTCTAAAAAAAGTGGGGATGGCAAAATGGTCTGTGTGTGTGTTTGTAACGATTTTAGGCATGAAGGAAATGAAATATTAGTTTGAAATTTTATATTTCAGTTAGGTACTCTCCCGGACACTCAAAATAAGCTTTTGAACAAAATCGGCCAAAAAGTACTAATACTTTACTGATTTAGTTTTTCAGTTTTTTTTTTCGAATTTCTCAAAAATGGCTTTAACGATTTTGATTAAAATTCAAAATTCAATTTTTTTTACATGCTGTTTAAAAAGTATATCAGTAATATTTTTCGTGAAAATTATTTAAAGTATACTTTACTAATGTACTTTTTCAATTTTTTTCGATTTTTTCAAAATTGGCTTTAACAATTTTGATAGAATTTCATATCTCAAGAACGAAGAGAGCTAGGAGATTGAAATTTTATATTTAAGTTAGCCACCCCCCTGGCACGTTACATGAAGCTTTTGAACAAAATCGGCCAAAGAGTACTAGAACTTTATTGATGTACTTTTTCAGTTTTTTTTTTCGATTTTTTCAAAATTCGCTCAAACGATTTTGATTAAAATTCAAAAATCATTTATTTTTTAGATGTTCTTTAAAATGTATATTCTCATTTTGCCCTCAAAATTGTTTGAAGCACACTTTACCTCTACCTCTTGTGCTTCATAGAAAGATGGGAGAAATGCTTGCCATGGTAACAAAATAATAAATTTTACATCTTGAATTTTAATATATCGGTGGATCTAAATATATCTCGACACAAAAAAAATCTGGTATGACAAGCACATAACACAACTTTCCATTACCGAAGGTAAGAGAAAGTTGTGTGCTGTGCGATCAGTCCCACCAGATTTTTTAAAAAGTAGACGCCATTTTAACTATAGATAATATGTAAAAAAATTAAAAAAAATATATTTCTTACTAGATTTTGAGTATTCCCTAACTTTAATTAAGTTCTAACAACATCTCTGATGTTTATTTATAACATTATTCAACTGTTTTTGTTTAATTTAAAAATATTCATTTCCATACTATTTAAATAATTATCCATAACACGAAGTTATGACCTCTCTTTTTTTTTTTATATATTTTCGCTATATTTTAATGAGTTTTTATCAAGTAAACAACTGAAAAAATTAATAAATATACGTTTAATCATATTGTCAATTTTTTTTTTTAAATAATAAAAATCATGATTAAACTTAAACATTTAAAATGATGAATTTATTTTTTCAGTTGTTCCCATTAATAATTTATAATTAGTGCATCCCAGTGATATGAAAAAAAAAATATTTACAAACGTATTATTTAATTATAATAAATTAACATGCGGAGGCCTTATCTTTACCAGGCATAGAGTGAATGTTTTTTTTTATTTAATTTAATTAAAACTTATATTGAAAATTTTTGTTTGCGAATTTAATTGATATAAAAAAAATTGGTTTAAAATTTAATTGTATAAGAAAATGTCCCATACAAACAGTGAGAGTATTAAGTCGCGTATCCACTACGTTTTCTCATTTAGTTGTTGTTGTCACATTACTTGAAAACGACTGCAGAATAAGCAGTCGAAATGTTGTTGCGCTTTTTTTATTTCGTCATTATTCTTGGTGAGTCTGCAGCTTTAGAACCTAGTGAATCCTAATTTCTTTTAGTCAATTCGCCACATTTGAGCGTCATATGTTTCAATGGACTCAATTTTAACTCTATAGATGGTCAATTTCTTTTATCAAATGACAACTAGATTTCATAAAACCGTATTTAGCTCATTCTCCTATTCAATTTTTTTTTTTTTTTGAAAATGTTTCCATTGTTTTTCGTCGACATTTTCACATCTGCCCATACCATTTTAATTTGAAAGTGTTTACACTTAAATACCTGAATCATTTGATGGCATTAGTCTCCATAGTCTTCTTTCTTCCCGCATATAAGTAAATATTCATATAAATTAACTAATTCAGTAGCTTCTTTCTTTTTTGACTCACAAGATGGTACAAATGAGAAAATTAAAAACGAAATTTTCTTTTTTTAATTTTAGTTTTATATTTCAGACCATTTTTGGACATCTGGCTACCAACTCTGCGCAAGTTTCCACACATTTCGGCACAACCAGCTGACTTCAGAGTCACTTAAACTCTTCACTAATTATCTTATAATAGAGGATTTTAACTAACAAAACAAAAAAAAAAAAACCTTCAATCTTCCTATGCTATATTTCAAGGTATTTAATATTTTTTAATCAATTCCTTGGTAGTTTTTCATTTTAATAGAACTTCAAGTTAATAATTTTTTATTAAGATTATTAAATATTCAATTTTCTTTGGGTTTATATTGAGTCTATATTTTTTTAATACTTTATTTAGTACCCCGACAATACAAGAGGTAAATTAAGACCTAGCTATCAGCAAAGAGCAGTCTATTAAACAAGTATTATATATTTTTTTTCGACCATTAGCCCAAAGCAAATAAATAAATAACGTAATTCCATTGTTCCCACATTTAGACATCAAATTCACGTTTTGATTTTAAAAATAAAATTTTTAGGTATGATTGGCTCTGTCCAAAATATGTTAACGAACTCTATAATTTATATCTAAAAAAGCTGTGAGTGTTATTTATTGGCGAGGTCAAACATCCCATGGCCCCGGGAATCGATCCCAGGATCTCCAGCTTTTCCGGGGCATAGGCGGTGGCCTGGTGCAATGGACAGCACGCCTATGCCCCGGCTGGAGATCCTGGGTTCGATTCCCGGGAGCCATGGGATGTTTGGCCTCACCAATAAATAACACTCACAGCTTTGTTAGATATATATCTCCTCCATGACTTAGTTAAGTCCGAAAAGAATCCAGATGTTTTGAATACTAATATCTAATTCAAATATATAAATCTCGAAAATATTTAAATTTAAACTCTATAATTATTGTTATTTCTAAATTGAAATGTTTAAAACAATAAAATGATTGTCTTCTGCTGAAATATAAATTCCATTGATTTATTTATTTAGTTTACAGAAACTAGTTTCGAGAACATTTGTCCTCTTCATCAGTCTGATATAAGAGTACAAATGTTCTCGAAACTAGTTTCTGTAAACTAAATAAATAAATCAATGGAATTTATATTTCAACAGAAGACAATCATTTTATTGTTTTAAACATTTCAATTTAAAAAAAATCCTGCTAATCTCGGCAAACATAACCTTTCAAATTGTTATTTCTCATTTAAAAATTTTTTTTTATTATTTAACTATTAATTTCAAACTCATACTTGGAGGGCTCACTTTCCCTTTTCTTTCTAAGTTTATTCTTTTTATTTTTAAATGCTTTCAAGAAAAATTATTAGCTCTTAAGCCAAAATACATTCAGACTTGATTTTTTAAAATATTATTCGGTCACATTCTTATTAGACAGACTGTATATAACAAGAATTAAAAAAAAAAACTCGTATTTTATATATTGGAAGCCATACAGAGGCGTGCAATTAGACTGATAGGTGATTCTACCCTTACTGCATCCTTACAGTCACTAGATCATAGAAGAAGAGTATCTGCACTATCTCTTCTACAGGTATTACCATGGTCAATGCTCTGCCGAATTAAAATCAATTATCCCACCCAATGCAACATATTCACGGAACACAAGAGGGCATCTTCCCAGCATCCCTATGCTGTTCAGATCACGACTAACAGAACAAACCAATTTCATTCTTCCTTTGTCCCCATGACCTCCCGTGATTGGAACAAGCTCCCTGCGTCTATCTTCCCCAAAACCTACAATCTTCAGACTTTCAAGACTAACCTCAACAGGCATCTTCTCAGTTCCCGTAGTTGAGTTTCCCCTTTATGCTTCTCCTTTTGTTTTTATTTTCTTCCTGGCTGCATGTGACTATTGGTCATTATAGGTCTTCGGACCTTATGCACCCATTCCAAAAAAAAAAAAAAAAAAAAAATTTAACTAGAGAGCACACGTGGGCGTTGGGCAATTTCGTATGCAAAAGTTTTATCCGTTAAATGTTTCTTAATTTCACCTTTAGAACACTCATGAAAACATGCAAAGTTTCTCGGATTATTATTATTTTTTTTTCTTTTAGAATAATTCAGAGAATGGTTTCATTTCCATCAAGAAATCTATATAACCTCGGCCTCAATAGAATATAATTTAGTGGGCCTGGGGACCGATTCAACTGGAGATTGGCTAGGGATTTAATCCATCTATATAAATGCCGTGTATTAATAGCCTTGTATCTATCTATTCGTCCATCCATTCAGTTAATTTTAATATTTTTAAAGGAAAATGATGTAAATAGAGTAACCACACAACTTCGTATGAAAAATGCATAAAAGTTAAAAAAAAAGAACTCTATTAAAATACAAAATGCATTCAAATGAATATAATTTTTTTTTTTTTTTTTTTAATTTCTATTTAATGTGTAATTTGAAAGTATTCATTCGACCGTGTGTTCCTTTGTCTGTTAGTTCCGTCCTATTTTTTTTTAACTTCGCCCTCTTTTCATGCCCAAACCGGGGCGATATCTTGAAAAATTCCAGTTTTCAACTTATCTTTTTTTTGACATCCGCTGAATCTGAAAAATAATTTCTTAATGATACCTGCTTATCCGTTTATCAAACTTTCTCTTTCGTTTTGATGAATTTTGAAAGCAGGAACCTAAGTCGGAGTCGAAATTATTAAAATTTCTGCATACTCGAAGTCTTGAAGATAGTTAACAAATCCGACACAAAGGGCAGCACTTACTGCTAACGCCTTGTAGTTATGCAAAACCTCTCTCAGAAAAGATGAAGTGTATGCCTAGTTCAGGGCTCCCCAAACTTATTGAGGATAGTATTGAAATTCCTTAGTGGGCCGGATTAAAAAATAATTTATTCTCATAAATTTAAAGTCTGAATCAAATCAAAATTTAAAAAAATTGGTGTGACTATTCGCACAGCACACAACTTTCTCTTACTTTGGGTAATAGCAGTTGTGTTCTGTGCTTTTCCCTCCAGATTTTTTGTTTCTATATCCATATTTTGTTTCCGACAGAAGGGTCTACATTGGATAGAATTCAAGATATAATATAATTCCTTCCTGCTTTAAATTGAATACAGACAGATAATCTTGCGGAAACCACTTTTTGGATTCAGGGGACTTCAAAACGTATATATCCATCAAAATCTCGACATCGAATTTTTGACATGAATCCACTCTATATATATTAACATATATAGGTAAGAGAAAGTAAAAAATTTATTTTAATTATCAGAGCTTAAATGTACTAATTTGATAAACATTCGATAATTTTTTGTTTTTAAAAATCATATATTCTACACTAAATTTTGTAATAAAAATTATATTTGGTAATACAAATTTTTAAAGCGAGCCGTAGTTTGTGGTCTAGTTATATAATATATTATCTTCGGAGCTTATAACTAATAATGATCATTAGCTAAGCTAGAAAAAAAGAAAATTATTTATTAGGTTTTTTTTTATTTAAGATATATTAAATTAAATTATAGAATCAAAAGAAGGCTTCCCACTGCCACACCAAATTCTTTGCCCTCCTAACCCACATTCTACAACATTTTAAAACCTCCACTATTTATCAAGACATTTTTGTTGCATGAGAACGAACCCTGTATATTAAATTTAATAATTAACATACTTTTTAAAACAAATTAATTTAATAAAACTAATGAAGTTTTAAAAGGAAATTATTATATTATTAAATTAAATATATTTAGAAGAGCAGGTTTCATTAAAAGGTCATAAGTTTACTCGAAGACGTTTAAAATAAAAGCCATTTAAAAAGAGGAGGACATTATTTGCCTGAGGCTTGAGAAGAACGAACCCATGTCTCAAAGCCTCAACCTCAACCTCAAAGAGGTATATAGTATGGGGTTTGTGGAAGTGGTGGGGGTTGGAGCTGGCTTCTTCTAGAAACATGCAATTCGTCTTGCGTACCAAATGCTTCTTGTGGATTGAAATAAAATATCACCTCCAGGTTTTCTCCTGGAGGGAAAAACTCCACCCACTTAACCCCAGGACTGATGGCCGTTTCTCAAACAGCCATACATCGAATTCGTAAAACTGATCATTCCATTAACTTTATATGCATTTTTAATCGAAAAACTTCAATTTATTTTATTTTATATACGTATTTTTTAAAATAATTTATCTTCTTGAAATACTATATATTTAAATAATTAATCATTTAAGGGCCGGTAGCTTCATCTATGGATGTCTCTGTTAAGTGGCTTTTTTTGTAGAGCAGAAACCCTCTTCAGTTTTATTTTTATAGTCAAACTTAAAAACCCCAAAAAAAATAATAAAAAAAAACACACACAATCCCAATAAAAAAAATCCCTCACAAACCCACCCAACCCTCTGGTATTATGCGCCGTACTTATCACACCTCTCTTTATATATATAGAGATATACGACATCTCATCATTTTATTGATGAAAGAAATAGATATATTTGTTATTTTTATTTTGATTCAACTTCTTTTAACAATAAAATCATGAGATATGATATATTTTACAATATGTTAAAGGTTAGGCCGCTTGAAAAAAGATGTAGCCATTTTGTTTTCAATTGGATGTAGCCATTTTGTTTTCAATTGGATGTAGCCATTTTGTTTTCAATTGGATGTAGCCATTTTGTTTTCAATTGGATAACCCAGCTTTCGAGTATATATATGTATATGGATATATGTTGAATTTTTAGTCCAGGTCTCTGTTAACTTAACTGTCTGCAAAAGTTGAGTTTAAGATATAACAAACGTATGATATTAGAAAACAGTCCTGGCATCAGCAACTTAACTTCACAAATATAAATGACAGAAGCAATCTTCAATCTACCCCTTTTTTTTGTTATTAATCATTTTTATCAGTCAGGATTATATTTCTAGGATATATGGCAAGGTGTTGAAGTTGATTATTTGAATATTTTCTAATTACAAGTTGTTACTAGGTGGCAACTTTCTCTGGCGCGTCGAATATTCTCCTAACTGCAGCTAACGCATTGCATATCTGTTTATTTTTTAGATACGCCATCTCTTGGAGTTGTCAATTCTGCACTAATTATTTTCTTATCAATAATTTGAGCGGGCTTCAGGCAAATTTATTTGTAAAAATAATTTCGACTAATATAAGCTAATGTCAATTCTATTAAATAATAAATAAGAAATTATACATAATATTTAAGATATTATATATATCGCGTATATGAGCCGCGAAATTTATACAATTAAATATTTATTAATTCATATATCCGAAAAAATAAGGTGTGCCGCCGGGAGCGAATCACGGATCCTCCGATTTGTACTCAGAGTGCAAATCGGAGGATCCGTGGTTCGACTCCCGGCGGCACACGCTTATTTTTTTCGGATATATGAATTAATAAATATTTAACTCTATTAAATTTAATTTACATTAAATTTCATAAATTTTATTAATAATAAAAAAAAGTTCTCCCTAAGATTATTATTATAATATTATTATATCTAACAAAGTTAGTAAAGGGATCCCTTTGGGTTAGCCTCTGTTAAGCTGTTAGCAAGTAAGCTAGGTTACATACTAGCCAAATAAGCCGACAAGTTTGTTCAATTTATAAATTCATCCATCGTTTTGCAATTCAGCTTTATATTATTGATAAATTCTAAAAATGATAAAATGACAAATAAAGATGTTAAATTTCTCTATTTAAAATGTAGCTATAATTTTCAAAGTTTGGAGTATTTTAGTTTAAATAGCTTTAATTTATACTATTAGCGAATTGCTCTAAGAGATTAACATCCTTGTTAGGTTGTCTATTTGTTAGAAGATTTAGAGCCCTTTCCATAGAACAAGCAGTAAATCTAAACTATTTGCTTGTTCATTTCTAAAGCCGATTTTATTTTTATGATAGAAACTAAAATCAGTTTTGAAAATAGAGCTTAATTTTCTATCTTGCTTACAGTTTCCACTCCATCAATTTAACGTAAACGTTTTAAAATAAGACAGACTGTAAGGGGAATCAGATTTGATTTCTTTTAAGCTAAATCGATTTCAAATTACATACACCTTATACACATTCACTTTTAAAGTGGGTTGAATCGATTGTCGATATATTTACGACTAAACCCATCCCATAGCCAATCAATTAATTCGATGTAGTCAAAATATTGACGGATTTTTTTATTCGACGATAAATCTATATTTAACTTACGTATTATATAGTCGCCAGCGTTACTTGTTATTGTTAGGCACCAATGAAGCGAAATTCCTATTTAGGGGAGGGTAAATTTTTTTTTCAAGCAAGGATCTAGCTATGGTCGAGATAAAAAAAAAAAAGTAGATTGATGCGGCTTCGATGGAGAGGATGTCGGGTGGCATTGATTGATTCATTTGCCGCAAAGTGAGGGATGACCGATTTTTCAGCCCTACTCTCTTTCTCTCCCCTTCATATGGTTTTTTTTTTCCTCTGACAGTCCCCATCCGTTTTGCTCATGTGCAGGAAAAGAATTTCTGACTATCTGCAATGGGTTCTTAAACAGGGCTTTGGAAATTATTTTTTTAAACAATTACTGGTTTTTGAAATTAAAATATAAAAGACATTCATTTATCCGTGCCTTCCTACATATTCAATACTCTTCGCCGCACAGTACTGCCCTATACAGAGGCACATCTTTTTGCTGCTTACTCCTTTTTTTCCCATATACAAAATTCTAATTACTTTCTCTTACCTATATATTTACCCGGTATATAGAATAGAATAGAGAGAGAGAAAGTATTGAATTCATGTCAAAAATTTGATGGTGAGATTTAGATGGAAATACACGTTTTGAGGTTCCCTGAAAACGGCCTGTCTGTCAGTGTGATCAAAATAAAGTTTGAAGGAAATGAGCTAGAAGGTTAAAATTTTATATTTAAGTTTGGCACTCCACCGAAGCGCGAAAATAAGCTTTTCAATAAAATCGTCGAAAGAATACTAGTACTTTCTTCTTCTCGGTCCTTTGCTCCTCGGGAGAGCGTGGTGAAGCTATGTGATGTCCTCAGTTGTCGTCTTCCATGCCGCTCGGTCTTGGGCCATATGGATCGAATGTTGCAGTCCCTGGCCGACAGCCCGCTCGACCTGGTCGACCCATCTCATCGGAGATCTGCCTCGAGGACGCCGACCGTCGACCTTGCACTCTATCACGAGCCTCTCCAGGCCGTCAGTTCTTCTGGCCAGGTGGCCGAAATATGCCATCATTCTTGACTTTATCCTTGTGGACAATCTTTTTTGGATGTTGAGTTCGCTTAGTATAGACGCATTCGTCCTATGAGCGGTCCAGGGGATGCGGAGCATTCTCCGGTAGCACCACATTTCGATTGCATCTATTCGCAGTTGGTCGACCTTTTTCATTGTCCACGTTTCAGAAGCGTATGAGGCGATGGGAAAGATTAGGGAATTGACCAGCTTTAACTTTGTGGCTTTCGAGATGTTGTTGCCTCTCCATATCTTTGATAGCTTTACCATCGATGTTCGGGCTATCGCTGTTCTTCGGCGGATCTTTTGCTCTGATTGCCCCAGGTTGTTTATAATGGAGCCTAGGTATTCGAAGGTGTCAACTACCTCGTAGCGTGCTATGTTTGTCGTTTGTGGTTGGTTGTTGTTCGCACGTCAATGATCATCACTTTAGTTTTAGTAGCATTGATCTCCAGGCCGTATTTCTCGCTTTCTACTTTCAGCTGCAACATTATTGTTTTCAGCTCTACTTCATCAGCTGCCAGGATAAGAGTATCAACTACTTTACTGATGTACTTTTTCAGTTTTTTTGATTTTCTCAAATTCAGCTACAACGATTTTGATTAAAATTCATTATCATCAAATTATTTTTAGATGCTCTTTAAAATGTATATTCTCATTTTGCCCTTAAAATCTTTTAAAGCATACTTTACTCTTGTACTTCAAAGGAAAGATAGGTCATTGTAACAAAATATAAATATTTTCTCAGGAATTCGCAGTGACTTTGCAGCCAGAAGATTAAATAAAAAAATCTTTTATTTAATTTTTATTCGCCCGACGTTTCGGTCGCCAATCACGACCTTCATCATGACTACACACTCACTGCGAATTCCTGAGTAAATCTCCATAGCCATAAAACATCAATTTATTAAATATTTTCCCTTTTTTACATCTTGAATTCTAATATATCGGTGAAAACTAAATATGTGTCGACACAAAAAATCTGGTATGACAAGCACAAAATATGACTTTTATTTACCGAAGGTAAGAAAAAGTTGTTATTGGGCAATCAGTTACACCAGATTTTTTATATTACCTTCATTTTATCTATCAATTAAAGGTTTTTTTTTCAAAAATTTTATATTCATTTAGGGTTTTATATAATATTCAAATTTCACTTTTATTTACATCATTAGTTTTATTATTAAAAAAAAAAAATACCATTGAAAAATGTAAATAAAATAATGAAACAAAGGAATATATTATTTATATTTTCTGCGATGGTCTTTCGAAAGAAAAATCAAATTTGACTTCATCAGGATTAAAATATGCATTAGCAAGTTTTATTTACAAGATAGAATAATTTTCAAATTATAATCAAAACAATTGTAATTTAAGTCAATCATAAAAAATAATTTTATTAAAATAAAGAATGCAAAAATTAATTTAATATTTTGTATTAACCACTGCTATAATGCAACTAATAGGAAGGGAACTAGGGGGAGGGGAGATGTCCTTACGGCATTTTAAAATTATTTCAAGACCAACTGAAATCGATCTAATTTGATCTATCGACAGGCCAAATATGCAAGACTCTGTCTTTCAATGTGTACTTAATTAAAAAAAAATCTCCAAAATTGGCCTTAACTGTATGTATCTTATTTTTTGCAGAAATCTTTAATTATTATGAAAAAGGTAGCAGTTAGAATTTTTGTTAATTGTTTTTTTTATTTCTTTCAATGGAAATGCATTAACATGTTGATTGTTAATGGACATACATTTCTATTTTTGTTTTTTTTTTTTTTGTTTTTTTCCTTTTTTTGTTTTGTTGTATTTGTTATTGTATTTAAATTTGTATTGTGTTTGTTTGACCTAACCACCGAGGACTGGTGCCTCTAAGCTGGTCTTAATAAATGTATTTATTTATTTTATTTATTTAGAAGAAGAGCTTCGACTACAGGCTTGAGCAACCCAAGGCCCAGGAAGGCTATACATGCGAACTAACTTATTAACTTTGTAAGATAGTGACTAAGTGTTTGTGCTTAATATTGGATAAAAATTACGCCACCTTGCCCAATCTTAAGCCCAAACACATCTCACAAATTTTGCTATTTTAAACGATATATTGACTGGCTAATGAACAGTCTATTCGAGCGTTGATTGAAAAAATCCCATCTCTACCTAGTTAATTTTTTAAATATTGTTAACTATATATGGCCGAAAAAATTAGGTACCTCCTGGAGTCGAACCTCAACTCTGTCGATTTGTATTCAACTAGAACTTCACTCGATTATTGAAATTGTCAACTTTTGTCCATACTCAATCAACTGCCGATACACTATTTGTGTCCCAAAACAACGGTCTTATATAAATAATTCCATCATCAGTTAATTTACAAAAATTTCGAACATTATGTTAAAATTGCAGAGTTGTGTATTTATTATACAATTAATGCTTGTATATATAAAACTATTCAATACTTTTCTACTTATGCTAGTGATACAATTCTTGTAAAATAACAAATTTTTCACTTTGTACAGTGAGGGTCAATATTAAGTCCCACCCATGCGTTTTCTACTTATGATTATTTCATTATTTTTATAAAAGAAAGTGAAAATCTTTATTAGAAATTTTCTAGGTTTGAACCATGAAGGTTCCCATTAAAAAATATTTAATATTTTTTTAAAAACAATGAAATAATCACAAGTAGGAAAGGCATGTGTGGGACTTAATATTGTCCTTCACTGTACAAGTTTGTTTTTCTATAAAAAATTTGAGTTCATACTGATGAAGCCATTATTTTAAATAGCAGTCTCCTGACTGTTCTTTCGTCCTCTTTCGTTCTTAAATACAAAAGCCACTACTACTTTGTTTCGAAATTTATTATCCTTTAAAAAGTAGAAATAAGAAGTAATTTAAATGTATTCATTACTACTTTACATCTCTTTTCTTTTCTGAATATACATATATAATTTTTTAATATAACGAACTTGAACTTAATCGAATAAATTTATAGAAGAATTCACTGATTGGTGCTTATTCAAGAAATGTGGAGAAGAGGAAGAAAGAGACCGCGACTTAAATAAGCATCCAATTAATTCATGGAAACGAGAAATTGCTCAATCGTATAATAGTTGAACAGCTCCTTTTTTCCTTAATGAACTTGAAATAAAATAGATAACGACCCAATCACAACTTCTTATTCATTATGCTAATTTATGCAAAAACAAAAACAAAAAACAAAACAATGCCAATTTAAAGATAAAAAGTATAATAAAATTATTTAATGATAAAAAGATAGTAAATTTTCTATTTCTTTGCTCTGAAGATGCGTAGCGTGTTGCGCTGAAATATTTTTCTCTCCTTGGATCCATCGTTTGCAATAGTATTGAGACTAAAGCCTGGTAGTTAGGCAGCCTAAATGGCACACGTTCACTAAACTGAAAAAACATTGAGATAATTTTTATTTCGATATATCTTGAAATTTATATTAAAAAGATAAATTTTTATGGTTATTCTTTTGTTATTAAGGATCGTTCGGCCTATAGTCTGCTTTGAAAAAGGTATTTCTCACACAGACAAACTGCCATTTGGGCCCTACCGGGCTTTAGGCTCAATACTATTGCAATAGATGATACATCACGGTGTTTATCTCACATTCACTTTAAATTTTGTTCCAGGCGAAAGATATTATTCCAGCATCATTTGAGATTGAATTAATTTATAATCTATTCCTTGGAGAAGTTCATAATTCGACTTCGTTTCAACCAAATTCATTTTTAATTGGACTTCATCTGGACTGGCTCGCAGACATTTACACATTAACATTGCTCGTAAGTTTATTTTTAATCTCAAACCGAAACGAACAAAATATCATTTTGCTCATAAATTTTAAAATTTTATGAGCCCTGAGGAGGAAGACAGACGTACGAATTGTCTGAGACTTTTTGGGAATCCCCTCTCCATCAATTCAATTTAGTCGACCGAAACGTCCCTGTGGGTTCTTAAATAAAGAAATTAACATAGCTGCTGGGCCTTTTATTTTCTACTACAATTCAATTTAATTTATTAAATAATTTATTTTTAAATAAAAAATAACTTACTTTTAATGTTAGTTATTTTTTATCATTGTTTTACTATCTGTATCAGCCAAAAGTATTCATTGGCTAGAGATATGACTCAACCCTTTCTAGAGAGCTTTAGAAGTGATTAAAGAGATAATATTAATTTTTTTTTTTTTAATTATTTTTTTATTGTGTCCCTATGAGCAAATATACATGCATCTCCTATGTTACAACGTATATATATACATATCTGTATGTTGGTTGCATGTCTTAAATGCACTTGGTGTCTCTAAGATTTAGAATTGTTTTCTCTCACAGATAGGGTGCAAGGCACTAATAGAGCTGATACTTTTGACTGTTACAGATAGTAGTATATAATTATCAACTATATCTTTGATTTTTGCCTTGTTTTCAGCTTTAGAGATATCTTTCTACTCTCCTATTCTGAAAACAAACCAATAATTAAGATAAAATTTTAATAAAAAGTTAAAAAAATAATAATTTCTGATTATTATTACTTGAAAACAAAACTAACTTAAACAAGAAAAATGTTTTATTAGAACCCCCCCCCCCCCCTATCCCTCACAAAAAATTCTAATTACGCTGCTGATTACAATTCCTCTATGAATCGGTCGATAAATAAATATATAATTATTTATTTATTATGAGGATAGGTGTAAGCTAGTTTCTTGGCAATAAGAAAAAAACTTTTTAGAGTTATTTTTATGGGAGTTTTTAATTATAGACCACATTTTGTTATTATTTATTAAAAATATAAATACTGTACAATTTTTCGACTGCTTATTCTGCAGTCGTTTTCAAGTACTGTGCACTTGCTCCGACTCATGTCAACTAACCTCTAAGCGACCGTTAAGAGCATTTTATATAAAACGACGTCAGCGCCATCTACAGTCATAGATGGCGCTGACGTCCTTGTATATAAAATGCACTTAACAGTCCCTTAGAAGTTAGTTCACTTGAATCAGAGCAAGTGCACAGTACTTGAAAACTGCAGAATAAGCAGTCGAAACGTTGTAAGGTATTTATATTTTTAATAATTATTACAAAATGTGGTCTGTAATTAAAAACTCTTATAATAATAATAATATAAACCACAAAAGCTTTAATAAACAAACTTTTTAGTGTATTTTCTCCGAATATTTAATAGCACTTCTTTATCAGCGGCTGTACAAATAAATAAAATAATTAGAGTGAACTTATAAAAATTTAAAATACGGGTATACAAAAATTAAAAAAAATTACTTGGCACGCCACATCCTTTCGTATTTATTTATTATAATAAATTATTCAAATACAGGATAATAATAATAATAACATTATATAAGTTTCAAAATTTCCTAATTTAAACACTTATTTATAAAATCACTTTTCCGATTTCTTCTTTTATCCCAAAAACGAGAGACTACCAACCATTAGTCCTTCCCCCTCCCCCAAACCGATTGGCATATTGCGACCACCATCGCATGCCTCTTACTTAAAGAGAAAATGGGCATCGATAGGAAAAAAAAAATAATAATTTTTTTTCTTTAACAACAAATCGAATCAATAACCAGAAATAATACAATTTTCCGATATTCAAATCTAACATCTTTTATACAAATATTATAAATATGATATTTTTCATTGGTAAATATTGAAAAATCATCCGTTTCTTGATCAGAATATCAGGGATCTTAATTTCTAATCTATTTTTTTTTCTATTGAATGAATATTCTATATTGTTTTGTTTGACTCCGGGCAATGGTTAAATTGAAATTGAAATCGAATTCGGAGTCTTGATCTGCGTTGTCAAATCCAAACACCTTTGGGATTCAGACAACGGAACCGTATAAAATGATTTTGTTCAAATAAAGGCCTATATCTCGTAAAGAATGAACCAACCTATTTATATACACACGAACACAAGGCCTTGAGGAATTCCTATTGAATCCATCATTCGTCCTATATATATATATATTTTAATACAAGGAATGTATATTGAGTGTGTTCATAAATTGGAAAGAAATATTTGAGAATTTCTTTTATATATATATATATTGGAAAAAAATATGCGTATATTATAAATTTAGAGAAATCCTTTTTCTACAGAGATCTATTGAATAAAAACACTAAAAAAAAAAATTCTCAGAGATTAACATCACATTTGTACGACCAGCAGTTTTATTTCTTTTCATAACGTCCAATAATACCTGAATAAGACAAAAAATAAAAATGGCGAATAAGTTATGAAATACTTTTTAATCAGAGCTAATTCTATAAGTTCTGCCTAACACAGGGATGCCAGATGTCCCGCATTTCGCGGGACAGTCCCGCGCAAAAGTGAAATGTTCCGCGTCCCGCATAAGCACGCAAATGTCCCCCCAGATAAAAAAATTATTATATAATATTAAAATAAATTAATATAATTTTATACAAAAACTTAAAATATTATTACAATTTAAAAAAAGTTAAAATGTACAATAAAAAAAAAAAAAAATGAAGGTGTCGTTATTTTAAAAGAAGTGAAATCAAGTGAGAAATATTTTCGAAAAAAATATATAATTATAAGTAAAAACAAAAACTTATTATAAGTACTAGTTATAAAAAAAAAAATTAATTACTTTTGTATTTTTTTTAGCTTCCTTTTCAATTGTTTTTTTTTTTGTCCCGCAAGACCAAATTTTAAATCTGGCATCCCTGGCCTAACAAATGTAGCTGAATTGTACCTGAAGAAGGCCACAGAATGAGTGGCCGAAACGTTGTAATTTTTACAAATAAACCACAGTTAAATCTAATTATTTTATTAGGGTTAGCTCTTATTAAGAATTATTAATGATATAGAAGCTTGGACGGGAACCTTCCCAGGAACAGCAGCTAGATATAATGAAAAATTGTATATTTTGTTGCCGACGTTTCGAGAGCTAGTCGCACTCATCTTCATGGCATGTGCTAATAATTTTTTTTTCAGTAATTAATTCTTTTATATATACACATAGATTATAATGAGAACTCGCCTCGAATGCCTTTCTTTTTACCAGCAGGCGAAATTGGACTATTGACTCATTTTCTTATGACTAAACCGTTGAGGGTTAAAACCACATTAGTCCTGATGAAGGGAGGCGTTGAGTCCCCCGAAACGTCGGCTGTATAGTGGTATTAAAATTTGGCCTGAAAGTACCTCCAGCATTTTTATTTCTCATTCATCTGTCTGCGCCAGGCTTTCCCAATCATCAATTATATATACACGTTAATATAAATCAAAATATAAAAATAAACCTTCTTAATGTTTACTTACACTATAGAAGGTTCATGTTATATTTTGAATTAACGTATATTTTAAAATAATTAATTACTGAAATAAAACTTGTTACAATAGGCCGTAAAGATGAGCACGACTTGCTCTCGAAACGTCGGAAACAAAATATACAATTTTTTATTATATCTAGCTGCTGTTCCTGGGAAGGCTCCCGTCCAAACTTCTATTTTACCCTATTTACATTAATATCATCAGGTATCCATTCATGAGTGTAGCCAGGCATATTGTTAGGGAGGGGGCAACCCTTCGTTAGAGCGAGAGGGGGGTGGTTTGCAATTAATATATACATGGATTATTAATTATTTATTTAAATAAAAAAAAAATTAACTTAATGTAGTGGATTGGGGCGTTAAAAAAAATTCTCAATGGGAAAAATATATATATTTTTTTTTAATTTTTAGGACAAGCCATGGGGGGCAAAGGCCTTCCCCTGGCTACGCCCATGTATCCATTCTATATTAAAAAAATCTGGTGTGACTGGTCGCACAGCACACAACTTTCTCTTACTTTGCATTTCTAAGATCCCTGAGTATTAAAGATATATAAAAAAAATTAGGGGGGTGAGATTATTTTTGCATTAATAATACTTTCCTATTACATGTATAATAGCGTAAATGTAAAATGAATTTTCTTTTTTCTACACATATCTATAAAACCGAAAAAAGACTACAAATAAATACATATTTCTATAATAGCACACTCTCCTTGCTCATTCTTTTTTAGATTATTCATCTATCCGTCTCATCAAAAAAGAAAAAAAAAGAAAAATAAGAAACACTTCTTTGAAATCCCTGTCGCGGAGAAGAAAAAGAAAAAAAAAGACAAGAAACCAAGTCGGGATTAGATGGGGAGAAAGTATTCGATGTCTGGATAAAGAGATTTTAGCTTCTCGAAACTGCAATGGTAAGGATTCAATTGAATGGTTTTCTCTCAAATCGGTCACATCCATCGTGAACGGTGTTTTGCAACGAGTCGAGGAGGCAAAAAAAAAAAAAAAAAATCGGTCGAAGAAGATGAAGCGGAGAGGCAAAAGGAGGATTTTGGTTCGTTGGCCGGAGCCCCACCGTAACTCACAGATTCGTCGACGACCTCCTCCAAAAAAAAAAAAAAAAAAAAAAAAATCGAACCTCTTCCCCCACCAGAGTGTGAGAGCAACCCCTTCTTCTATTTCAATTTGCCTTTTACCAACAGCCAATAATTTCACAAGGAGATATCTTTACCACCACTTGAGGAACGTGGCACATAAATTTTGAGAACCCCATCTTGTATTCCGCCACCTCAACCAGCCCCCCAAAAAAACCTAGACCAATAGAAATGTATAAGGTTAGTGTTTTTTTTTCCTCTTTAACATTACTTATGCCCGAAAAAAAGAGATAATCTATTTTCAATATAAATTGGCATCTAAGACCATATATTAAAAAAATGGCCAAGAATTTTTTTTAATCTTAAAAAAATATTACATTGTTCTTTTATTATTTAACCATAAAAGAACCTTCTTTAAATTAATTGAAAATTTGTTATAAATCCGTCGTTAAAGGTCTGGTTAGAGTCGAGATATATTTTTTTTGCTGTTATAAATGATTATATAATAATATTTATAAACTATTCATTATTAAAAGATCAACAAAAATCAAACAAATACATGAGATTAAATATAGCCCTACCATCTGTTGGCAAATTTTCGTATTAGTTGGGCTTTTTGGCTTAATTTTTGCATCTTATCGGCAAAAACAAGCGAACAGCTTGCCTCCTGTAGAGCTTTAATCCCTAAAATTACAACATATTTGCAGTCTAATTCCCAACTAAACTGCTTTCGAAAATTACAACACAATTTTTAACGAAAATTACTATTAAATGTATGTAAAATTACAATACATACTCTATTTTTTAAAGAAAATAATAATTTTAAAATGTGTTTTTGTTGTAAAAAATATTTGAACTCATAAGTTTACAAATTTAATAGACAAATGCATAGTAATTATCATGTACAGTGAGAGTCAATATTAAGTCCCACCCATGCGTTTTCTACTTGTGATTATTTAATTGCCATGAAAATCTTTTTTGGAAATTTTCCAGGTTTGAACCATGAAAGTTTTCATTAAAAAATATATAATATTTTTTTTAAAACAATGAAATAATCACAAGTAGAAAACGCATGGGTGGGACTTAATATTGTCCCTCACTGTACAAGGGAAATTTGTAAATTTAGTATTCCAAAACACACTAAAATTAAGATTTTTTTTTTTACTTAAATTGTTATTTCCCTCACTCGCCACCCGGTTAAAATTTTGAAATCTTTTCTCTTAGAAACTATTGATGAGATAAATGAAATTCCAAATGAGTCTGAATCCGAACCAAAGATTTAAGAAGCTTTATGCACAAGAATTTATTCAATCTCTCCTCTAAATAAAATTTCTTCTTTATCTCTAACCGTATACTGTTTCGACATTTTTATTTTTCTGATCGAGTAAATGAGATGGAATCGTTTTCATATATACGTTTTTTTATTCTATCCAAAGACATACAATCTTTATTTGCTGTCTGAAAAAGATTGTATCTTGATTTCGACTGGATAGAAAGAAATTCTGTTACAATATCGTTCTATTTGAAGAGTCTCAGTTGCGAAAAATATAAACAGCAACAAATTATATAACCAAATTGGGAGATATCTAAAAGGCGGAAAAATTCATCGACGAGAATCAACAGCACCTCTTTAAGAATATTTCAAGTTGAAATAAAAAATTTTATTTGAGATGAATTTTTATCAAATACTATTTTCCAATTTCAATTTAAAATAATTTTTTTTTCTTTTTTTAATAATGAGAGTCATTCAAATTTCAAATTTTATAAGTATAATCTTAACCAGTAATGAAAAAATTGTGCACTCGTTGGGATCGAACATTAATCTTAGGTTTTTAAACTGCAGCGAGTTCCACTTGTTACTTTCTCTTACCTATATGTGTAATATATAGAGAGAAAGTATTGCGATTATGTCAAAAATTCGAGATTTTGATGGATATACATGTTTTGAAGTCCCCTGAGTCCAAAAAAGTGGGTCCCACAAATTGGTCAGTCTGTCTTTAACGATTTTAAGTCTCAAGGAATTGAGCTACGAGATTGAAATTTTATATTTGAGTTAGGTACCCTCTCGGACAGTCAAAATAAGCTTTTGAACAAAACCGGCCAAAAAGTACTAGTACTTTACTAAAGTATATTAATAAGAGGGTAAAAATGAGAAATGCAGCTAAGGTTATTTCTTTATTCGGTTAATTCACACAGCTGACGTTTCGGTTCCGTGTTTGAACCATCTTCAGAGCTATAATCATATATACACAAGCGATATCAGAAATTATTCCAATTATTACAATTAATAGAAATTCAAATTATATTTTACCTGGCTAAAAGTCATTATGAAAGTGTCATAGTGGATTTTATACATTGTTGAAAAATTCTTATATAATAAATATATACACAGTGTGAGACAGTGTGTATATATTTATTATATAAGAATCTCTATATAATTATTATATAAGAATTTTTCAACAATGTATAAAATCCACTATGATACTTTCATAATGACTTTTCGCCAGGTAAAATTAATTTGAATTTCTATTGATTGTAATAATTGGAATACTTTCTGATATCTGATTATAGCTCTGAAGATGGTTCAAACACGGAACCGAAACGTCAGCCGTGTGAATTAACTAAATAAAGAAATAACCTTAGCTGCATTTCTCATTTTTACCCTCTTATTAATATAACATGTCAGCTATAAATTGTTTATATTAACTAAAGTAGTTTTTAATTTTTTTTTTTTTTTTTTTTTCGAATTTCTCAAAATCGCCTCTAACGACTTTAATTAAAATTAAAAAATCAATTATTTTTTAGATCATTCTTAAAATGTACATTCTCATTTTGCCCTGAAAATTGTTTGAGGTACACTTTACTGATTTAGTATTAGAGTTTTTTCAAATTCATTCTTCCTTCCATAGAGCCCATGTTAAATCCATATCTGAATTTACATGTAAATTTCGAATCAAAGGGACTTTTTACACTTAAAAAAAAATTTTTCCAATTATGAAATTTTGTATTTAATTGGGATTCTCTATTGTGTATAAAATATCCAAATATGAGATTAAAATTTTGAAAAATAACCATAGTTTATTTCAAGTAAGGTGGTATGTGAAACTAAATATATCTCGACACAAAAAAATTGTGACAAAGCACAGTCCACAACTTTCGATTACCAAAGGTAAGAGAAAGTTGTGTACTGTCGACCAGTCACACCAGAAATTTTTTTATATTTTATATATACTTATAACGAAAAATTTTACTGTAAAAATATATTGTTAGAACAGACTATTGTGCGGAACTCACTCAGGCCTCTAAACGTGTATTTCTATTAAACTCTCAACATCGAATTCGTTATAGTAAAAACAATTTAGAAACTCTTAAAATATATATAGTTTTATTTATCATTAAAAATTTCACAAAATAAACTGTAAAATTTCATTATATATCCGCATAGTTCGATACTTGTTCGGTAATCTCCCATTTGGCCCTAAGGAATTCTTTAAACTTTATTTAGGGCTCCCCTGGAGCCGAGGTGTTCCAGAGGTTGTGACTTGTCGAAATGAAGTCCTTTGGGTGCAAGCAGATTCCCTCTCCTTTAGAGCAGAGGCTTATATTTGTTAAGGGTTACATACAACACATCATAGATATTTTTTTTTTCCTAAACAAAAGTAAAATAAATGATAAACAAACAAAAAATTTATTTACTAATATGTATTATACTTGTACTATTGAAAAGACAATTTATATATATCGCAATAAATAAAACATATTTTGGAGTTCAGTTCCAAACTATTTTCAATTTATTAATAAACCAGGGCCAACGTTTCGGTCACATATGGGACCATCCTCAGGGCTACAAATGAAGAAAAGAACATTTAACAGATAGATAGATACAATCAATTACATAAAATTTTTTCTTTTTTTCTGTTTCTTTTTCTTTTATTTTTTTTTCTATAATAACAAAAAGAAAAAAGAAAAAAAATTTATGTAATTGATTGTATCTATCTGTTGAATGTTCTTTTCTTCATTTGTAGCCCTGAGGATGGTCCCATATGTGACCGAAACGTCGGCCCTGGTTTATTAATAAATTGAAATATAACTAGCTGCTTGCTCATGTTATATATATATATATATATATAATGAAGGAGAATTGAATATATTAGTCCTAGCAGGACTAGCAGTCCCATTTGCATTTGCCCTCGTTATATAGTGCCTGGCGTGCTTGAGAATGGCGCCTTGAGTTTAGGCAACCGAAATGCTTAGCCGTTGGATTTGTTGTCTTAAAAGTCGTTGTTCCTCTTTAATTGAATTTAAAAAATTTGTAAGGATCAAATAAAAGTTTCACTTTAAAAGTTAATTTATTTATTTTAAAAATATTGGTTTCGTTGACTAAGCTCAAGTCCTTCAAAATTGTTAAAAGTCCCGGTGTTGGTCAATAGGGCAATACATGTAAATTTATGTATCATATGTCCTGGCGATGTGGGCCATCGTATTTATTTAGTGAGTTCTCAAACATGTATTGTTGCCCTATTAACCAACTCCGGGACTTTTAACAATTTTGAAGGACTGAAGATGGGTAGATGAAATTCACCCGAAACGTCTCATTAAATTGTATTAAATTCTTTCAAATTTTAAATAGGCCTATATATTATTTTGGGTCTCGTTTTTAGAAGACTTCGAGTGCAAGTACATTACTGTTCTACTTTTTTAGATTTTTCCAATTTTATCAAAAGAAAAAAACCTTCAGCTCGGTCCTCCCGGAACTATATATATATATATGATGAAGATAAGGGGCAGCCAGGTGGATAATATTGAAAAGGATGTATAAATAAAAATCATCAGCTCCTGATTTTATTTATTCATCCTTCTCAATATATGATTATAATAACTTTACTGTATTGCTAAAAATTTGTATTATTTATTTGTTTCAGTTCATCTTGGTTTGTTTTAATCATTTTCATTCTTATGATCACCTAAAAGAATTTAAGAAGTCATCGTTTGTTTCCATATATATATATATATACATTATATATCTACAAGAAGGAAAAATACATTGCTTTTGCTTTTCATCTTCATGAATTTATCACATTGGTAATCAATCATTTGATAATTAATTTTCATTAATTAAACAAATAGCTAGAAATTTTCTCTACTAAGAAAAATCTTAACTTTTTTATTAAGAAATTAAAAAGTTGAAATTTTTTTTCCTAATTAATACACCGGGTTCATCATCAACTTTAGCACATTTTTTTTTCTCTTTGATTTGAACATATTTAAATTCTTAAATTAAAATAATACTCTACAAATATTGAAATCAATAAAAAAAAATCTGGTGTGACTGGTCGCACAGCACACAACTTTCTCTTTGGTAAGAAAAAGTTGTGTTCTGTGCTTGTCACACCAGATTTTATGTATCGACAAATATTAAGTTTTCGACAGTAGATAGAATTCTAGATATAAAATTTATAAACATTTGTTACCATGGCAACCATTTCTCCTATCTTTCCGATGAAGTACAAAAGTAAAGTGTGCTTCAAAAGATTTCAAGGACAAAATGAGATTATACATTTTAAAGAGCATCTAAAAAATAGTAGAATTATGAATTTTAATCAAAATCGTTGGAGCTAATTTTGAGATTATCGAAAAAAACTGAAAAACTACATTAGTAAAGTAGTAGTACTTTTTGGCCGATTTTGATTAAAACCTTATTTTCACGCCTCAGGGAGGTGCCTAACTTAAATATAAAATTTCAATCTCCTAGCTTAATTCCTTCATGCTTTAAATTGAGCACTGACAGACAAGCACACACACAGATAAACAAACTTATTTAGGAGACCTCAAAACGTGTATTTCCATAAAAATTTGGACAAAGAATTTTTGACATGAATCCATTACTTTCTCTCTATATATATAAACATATATAGGTTAAAGAAAGTAATGATTTCTTTTAAAATTTTTCTATTACTTAATTTTCTTTTAATAATAGACATTATTGATACACACTAACGAATGATTTTTTTTTTTTTTAAATAACATACTATTAGAAAACATAAATTTGAAAATATGATTAAAAAAAAGAGCGAGGGAGAGAGATAAATGTTCGATACAAAACGATCATAAAAATTATGAGCTGTTGGAAAACATTCAATATGTTAAAACAGCTGAAGTTGATCACTTAAAATCGAGTGAAAAAAATTATCAACGGGAGAAGATTGAATTTATTTTCCACTAAAAAAAAAAAAAAAAATGGTTGAATTGAACAGTAAAATATAGAGGCGTCAGTAAATAATGATTAACAGCCATGAGATAACACTCATAATGATTCCACCATTAAAACATATATTTTATATATTTTTTTTTTTTTAAATTTGATTTTATTATAACGCCTTGTCTATCGACCCTTGAATGTCTCGACCTTATTCTTTGTTTGTTTTTATTTATTTTATCTATTATTTTATTAATATATCTCGTTTGATTTTTTTCTTATCTTTAAAAGCCAGGAAAAACGCGATAACACCCGTCACAATAGATTCGCATAATTTCTTTTTTTATCTTTTATTGAATAATCAAATTTGATTCATTTATTTAAAAAAAAAAAAATATTTTTGTAAAAACTGCCTTCGATAATATAAACATTTCATCATATTTGACTGATAAGCTGATGATATTTTTTTTTTCGACATGGTGAGGCAAAAATACCTGACGGTTTTGCAAGTGTACTTTTTTAAATTAAAAAAAAAAAAAATCTGGTGTGACTGGTGACAGAGCACACAACTATTTCTTACCCTTCGACAAGAGAAAGTTGTGTACTGTGCTTGTCACACCAGATTTTTTAGTTGCTCTTAACACCTAAGTTCCACACTTGACTACGCGATTCATAGATGGCACTGAGCTAGGAATCAGTAAAGTGTTCTTCAAACAATTTTCACGAACAATTTCATTGATATACTTTTTAAAGAGAATCTAAAAAATAGTTCATTTACAAATTTTAATCAAAATCGTTGAAGCGAATTTTGAGAAAATCGAAAAAAACTGAAAAAGTACATCAGTAAAGTACTAGTACTTTTTGGCCAATTTTGATAAAAAGCTTATTTTTACGCCTCAGGTGGGTGCCTAACTTAAATATAAAATTTCACCCTCCTAACTCTTTTCGTTCTTGAGATATTTTGTTCACAGACAGACAGATCAATTTGTCGAATTTTTGACATGATCGCAATACTTTCTCTCTATATTATTCATATAAGGCAAGAGAAAGTATAAAAATTCTTTGTATTTTATTGTTAAATTTAGCATATTTTGTCATTGCAATTTATACTAGGGAAAAATTTTTACAACACATTTTGCGTATAAGGGTTAAATAATAATAAATATGCTCCTTGATGTCGTGACTAATTTTAGATCAAGATTTGAGCAATGTGTGAATGAAAATTGAGGATATTTAAAAGAAAATATTTTTTTTTAACACCTAAATTGTGTTCTAAAAATTTACAAAATCCAAAAATCATTTATTTTATTTTAATTGATAAAAATTCCAGACCACGTCATTAATTATTAATTATTTTTAATTTTGTTTTAGATTTTTTTGACACTCGAGAAGAAAAATAAGATGACGCCATCTATCCAAATTAACTACCATGTAAGCTGAGATTATCAATTATATATCTGTTAAATTAAATCCTTCGAGACTCTATAAAGAAATTTTCATCCACTTCATCATGAGGAGAATATTGAATGAAACATAGAAAATGAGAATGGTAATTCTTATCAATTTGATACAATTAATCGTTCTTAAAAAAAATTAAAAAATTCTCTAAAAACATTAATAAAGGATGAAAAAAGATAAACTCACTCTCACACGACGGGATTTTGCAATCAAAAGAAATAAAACTAAATAATAATTTTTCCTAAAAATTAGAAATTAAAAATTATTTATCTTAAATTTGTAAATAGAAAATAATGAGGCACTTAGAAGAGTCAAACTCACATTTTCCTTCGACTGCCCAATTTTTACAATTTACGAGTTTAATATAAATACTTTGGGTAAAAACATATATTCTTATAAAACAAACAAATTTAGTTTTTTCTTTTTTTTTTACCCCGTGAGGTTATGCAATCATATCATAGAATTAATTCACTCCGTTGCCTATCATATAGGCGTTTTAAAAAAATTTTTAAAATTTTCATTTGTGAATATATTTTGATTTCTAGCAGCCATAACATGAATGAATTTTGAATTTAAGGTCTTAATAGACTAGAGAAGACGACTTACACCTTATGTAAGATCATTTTAAGATTTAAATATCATTTTTTTTTTTTTTTACCCCGTGAGGTTATGCATCCAAATCATAGAATTAATTCACTCAGTTGCCTATCATATAGGCGTTCTAATAAAATTTTCATTTGTGAATATATTTTGATTTCTAGCAGCCCTAACATGATTGAATTTTGAATTTAAGGACTTAATAGACTAGAGAAGACCACTTACACCTTATGTAAGATCATTTTGAGATTTAAATATCATTTTTTTTATACCAGTGAGATTCTCACTGCTGCAAAGATGGTAGAAATAGGTAAATTGTTTAACTTTAATGAATATTATTGTTATTATAGTTCTACAACCAGAGGTTTATTTTTCTTAAATACTTTGCAGATTGAAATGCAGGATAAAGAAATAAAATAAAATTTTATTTGTCTCATCCCGTTTACAAGTCTCGCTTGCTACCTTCAAAATTAAACACATTCAATGCGAGGCCCTCTCTCTCTTCCTCTCTTCGGATACTACAAACAATGAAAAACCAAAACCAATAAAAAGAAAATCCACAACAATATCAGAACGAGCAACAACAACAACAACTACCGCCGCAACTACAACTACAACAACAACCACAAGAAGCAACCGCTCTCAACACGTAGCTATGAACACACCCTATATTACCCCTATCTTCTAATATATTCAATTAATATATACTCAAATTTATAATAAATTTATAATAATAAATATACATAAATATACTAAAAAAAAATATAAATCTAACAAAAAAAAGTCGGAGCAGATTTATAGATATAAAATGCGTCATATCTCTTCTTCTACCTCCTACCCTTATAAATATTATTAAATTTATTTATTTTATTTTTATTTATATATAATCTTAATTTAATTATTTTTATTAAATTATTATTATTTAAATATAAATCTAACAAAAAAAAGTCGGAGCAGATTTATAGATATAAAATGTGTCATATCTCTTCTTCTACCTCCTACCCTTATAAATAAATATTATTAAATCTTAATTTAATTATTTTTTTTACCCCAATCATCTGGTTTTTCACAATAACATGACAAATTAAATGTTATTTTAATTACTTTATTCTGCATCTCAATAAGCAAAGTAAACATCCGGTTTTACAACTTAAATGATATTTTCTTGCACTGTTTCGTCTGTTTAATATTATAATGAATATTTTGTTTTACAGTAAAAGTCCTTTCGCTCCACTACCAAAGAATGAAGATATTTCTGAAACTTAAAAAGAAGAAATAATAAAAATATTCTTCAAATCTACATGCTAATAAAATTTGAATTAAGTCGTAGAGTACTCGCCTCTTGTCCTAGCAGCTTACAGGCGACAAAAATTTATTTTAATTGAAAAAATCTGGTGTGACTGGCGCACAGCACACAACTTTCTCTTACTTTCGGTAATCGAAGTTGTGTTCTGTGCTTGTCACACCAGATTTTTTGTGTCGACATATATTTAGTTCCCGACCTTACGGAACATAGGAATTCAGATGTAAAATTTATAAGTATGGGAAAATATTTATATTTTGTTACCATGGCAACCATTTCTCCTATCTTTCCTATGAAGCACAAGAGTAAAGTGGTCTTCAAACAATTTTGAGGACAAAACGAGAATATACATTTGAAAGAGCATCTAAAAAATAATTGATTTTTAAATTTTAATCAAAATCGTTAGAGCGAATTTTAATCAAAATCGTTAGAGCGAATTTTGAGAAAATCGAAAAAAGCTGAAAAAGTACATCAGTAAAGTACTAGTACTCTTTGGCCGATTTTGATTAAAAGCTTATTTTTCGGGTCCCGAGGGGTGTTTCACTTAAATATAAAATTTCAGCCTCATAGCTCAATTCCTTCATGCTTAAAAGTGAACACAGACACACACACACACACAGACAGACCATGTCGCGAAAACCACTTTTTTGGATTCAGGGACCTCAAAACGTGAAGATCCATCAAAATCTCGACATCGAATTTTTGACATGAATCCAATACTTTCTCTCTATATATATATTACATATATACATAGGTAAGAGAAAGTAAAAAGGTAAGGACAGAATCTAAGTGACCCTAAAATGAAATATAATATAAAGGGGTTGGAGAATAATAACCAGCAGATTTATCGCTCCACCTGACGTCCTTTTATTTGACAGATATTTCGATGGGTAGGACACGCATCATCTTCAGTGCCACGCTTTAAAATTTAATTTACAAAAATACACTGCCCCGCAAAAAAAGTGGCGCACTTTGTTTCTTCTTAAAAAGACCTATTTTACTCTACCTTAATGATACTGAAATTTATTAAACATTTAATATGAAGTATCTTATACATTTCTAAGTAAATTTAATACAAATCCATATCATTTTAATAAATAATTATAATTTAATCAAAACAAAGACAAAAATGTTGAAATTTGATAATCCACAAGAACTAAATAATGGGACTTCTCCAACTCAAAAACGTCAGATGCAACCTCAATCCAGGGTAATTTAGGGACAGAATGATTAATCAAAGGGGTTGGTTGATTATTTCTCCTATATTTTAAACAAGTAAAACATGACTCAACGAATTTTTCTATATCTTTATTTATTCCTATCCAAAATAAGCTATCTCTTCTTCTACCCCCTACCCTTATAAATAAATATTATTAAATCTTAATTTAATTATTTTTTTTTTACCCCAATCTCAATAAGCTATTTCTAACTCGCTCTTTCATTTTCACTACACCTGTACTTGTACTGTGATTTATCTAAACCCGATTCAATAAAATTTTTATAAGACAAAACATTACAATCTGCACCAGAATCTATCTTAAACATAAACATTTTATTATTTATACTCAAATTAATATTCCATTTCAGGCTCCGCTCGTTCTCATCCAGGGTGTCGATAAAAACCTCGTCCTCATCTTCACTCGACGACTCGTCGTCCGCCCGACGATCAATGTCCCGGACCTTCTTGTTTCTGCAGACCTTGGCGATCATAAGTGACATTTTTCGACGGCAAAAAATAAGTATCGAAACAATTGATCACAGTTTTCAATACTTTGCGTTCCTCTTCTTTTAATTCAAACGAGTCGAAAATGTCCAAACCTTCGTCTCCTAGTGAATGTAGAAGAATCGCCACTTTCTTAGTTTCGGTTATTTTTTCGGAATAATAGGCTTCTATATAAAGGTGAAATCTCTTCTTATATTTATCCCACTCAACAGGAAGATTTCCCTTAAAATCCATAGGCTTCAACATATGTGTCGACGCCAAAACTGTGTCAGCCATCTTCACTTCTTCTTTCTTCAGGAAAATAGTAAAATAAACCGAACACAAAAACACCCAACAGCTTCACACCGCTGCCACCATGTAGGATATATATTTAGGGTTCATATAATAATAATAATAATAATACGTCGTTGTTGGGTAGATATATATATATTTATATGTTGAGTGATGTGTGAATGAATGAATATAGAGTGATGTGTCTAGTTTTATATCAGACAGATGGACTTTACCACGCATGTGTCAGTGAGTACAATTAATATAGAAATGCTCTATGAATATATTATTAATAACATATACTTATCACCGGGGGTGTGTTTAACTTAAATATAACATTTCAGTCTCATAGCTCAATTCCTTCATGCTTAAAAAAATTTTGAATTTCAAAAAAATTAAATATTAAGGGTTATACGAATCCAGAGTAAATCTCCACAGCCATAAAACATCAAATTAAGGCTTATATATTGCAAAATAAAAAAAATTTTAATTATAAAGCCTCTATATACGTTATTTATTATTTTTGGAATTAAATTCATTTAAAATAGTAGAATTCAAGTTGTAATATAATTTTAAAAGAAAACAATCAATTTTTTAAGACAATGG
The DNA here is from genome assembly GCA_023213315.1 of Euborellia annulipes. Taxonomy (NCBI): domain Eukaryota; kingdom Metazoa; phylum Arthropoda; class Insecta; order Dermaptera; family Anisolabididae; genus Euborellia; species Euborellia annulipes. Next base: position 211 of record JAKCPI010018192.1, on the reverse strand, counting down.
TAGAAAAGAATATGATAAAATCACATACGCTGGGCTATATTTTAGAGGCCGTAGGGCGCCTATGCCGGTTTCGGGGGGCGCCAAGGGCTCGATGCGGCTGGGGGGGGGGGCTCGCGCCCTCCCCCTCGCCCCCCCCTGGTTACGCCACTGGGAACACCGTGGCTAAATTACCGACGCACATAGGAGTATTTGAAGTAAAAACCCGATCAAA
>JAKCPI010018191.1:0-52943 GCA_023213315.1 Euborellia annulipes | reverse complement strand
ATAGAAAAACTCAAAATTGATGCTTCTTTATCTACTATAACCGGTTTATTGGAATCAAGGACGGATCCAGAGGTGTTTCTCGGGAGGGGGGGGGGGGGGGGTAACCTGGTGTGACTGGTCGCACAACACAATTTTTTCTTAATTTCGGAAAATTTAAAGGCGCATTCTGGCCAATTATTTATTATTTTCCTTATATAAGAATATAAATACCCGTACAAATAAAATTTTTAAGTATTAATTTTTAAAATTTTACATTAAAAATAAAATTTTTTTCGAAAAAAAGTATTTTTTTTTTAAATCTCGTGGAGGGGGGGTTATTACCCCCTTTACACCCCCCCCCAACCCTTCCGGTTCGGCTACCTGGTCATAACATCACTCGGAACCCAGTCATTGTGTCAACTGCTTGTCTTGGTTCTAGGCGCTCTCATTTTCGTTAGTCAGTTTTTTGTGCAAAATGTCTTCATGTGGTGGTCAACAGAAAAAAAACGACTTGAATGTGGAAATTGAAGGTATGCTCTCTATATTACAGTATATTTGATTCAGTTTAAACGTAATTATCACTGTTTCTTATAAATATCAAAAGTCGCTTTTTTGTACATTTTTTTTTAAGAAAATTTCAGACAAATTAGTGTTTTTGTTTATGTGTCGCGGCTTGTCGCCTCAAACTTTTTATCTGGGCATAAAGTTAAGTCCTTTAGGATGTAGAAACAAGAAAAATATATCCCCCCATCTCACCCTATATTTTCTTATAGTATTTTTACGTGAACGAGGGACTCCGTTCTTCGGGAGGACATGAAGTTAGTTGAATGAGTCTTTCTTCCATCAAATTCATTTTTTCTTCTATTTTTTTTTCCTTTGAACTCTTTCAAAATATCATAGAACTCCATTCTGGTAATTTTTTAACTCTTCCCAAAGGATCTATAACAAAAGAAAACTAAAATTATACTAAATCGATTTAATGAATTTCTGTTCGCTCGTTCACTTTAAAGTCTAATAAAAAAATATGGGGTGAGTCGGGGTGAAATGTTTTTCTTGTTTCTACATCCTAAAAGACTAAACTTTATGCCCATATAAAAAGTTTGAGGCGACAAGCCGCGACACATAAACAAAAACACTAATTTGTCTGAAATTTTCTTTAAAAAAATGTTCAAAAAAAGCGACTTTTGATATTTATAAAAAACAGTGATAATTACGTTCAAACTTAATCAAATATACTGTAATATAGAGAGCTTACCTTCAATTTCCACATTCAAGTCGTTTTTTTTTCTGTTGACCGCCGCATGAAGACATTTTGCACAAAAAACTGAGTAACGAAAATGAGAGCGCCTAAAAACAAGACAAGCAGTTAAAACAATGACTGACTTCCGACTGACATTGTGACCAGATAGCCGAACCAGAAGGGTCGGAGGGGCTGGATTCCAATAAGCCGGTTATAGTAGATGAAGAAACATCCATTTTGGGTAGCATTAGGTAAACTTTGAGTTTTTCTATTTTGATCGGGTTTTTACGTCAAATACCCCTATGTGCGACGGTTGGAGGCCAAAAAAAATATAATACTACTACTACATTATATCTTTTAAATAAATAAAAAAATATATATATATTTCTAAATATATTTTTTATTTATTTATGTTTTTATTTATTATTATTTATTTATTATATATAAATATGTGTCTTCAAAACAATTTTTATTTTATATTTATTGGTCTTGTTGCATCTATCGGCAACTTTGAATATTACTCTTATCTCACTTTTTATAGAAATATCGCTTTTTATGTTGTTATTTAAAGATTTAAAATATTTAATCTCGTTTTTTATTAATATTTGAACTATTTGAAATTTTATAATTTAATAATATAGATTTTATTTTAATTATATAGAGATTTTTTTCTTTTTATTTTAGTAATTTTTACTTTTTTAAGTTGGCTTACAAAGACAACGCCATTTAGTGTCCATTTTTTATACTAGTCATATCGATAAATATCTGCTTAAGTTTCTTGGAACACTCATTGTAAGGTTATCTGTCAAATATTGCATAATAGTGTTTATTTTTTCTTAAAAAAGTGAATTTGTTTGTGATCTTTATTTAAAATGGCATCGAATCAAAGTGAACCATTAATAAAAACTGAATTACCCGATGAAGTTGAAATTGCCAAAATGGCTGATGAAATGGCGAAAGTGAATAAAAAGAAGATGATAGAGGCCGCCCGAGCCGCTAATTATTTACCAAATTTCTCTTCGAATGAAAAAGTTCCATCCGTTGAAATATCCCATCACATTGATGAAGAGAGCCGGAGAGGAAAATTCGGCTGGATTACATTAGGAGAAAAATGCTATCTCCCATATATATATAGAAAAGGTGTAAAATATATTTCTGTTAGAATGGTCGAATTTGATTTACTAACTAAATATCTTAGTTATTTACATCCCAAAATATATACTTGTTTTTGTGTAAGATCATTTTATGTTACTAAATATGAATGCAAACTCTTGAATGAAATTAATCAGTTTCATTGTGATTCTTATTTTGGACCTCAACTATTTACTGGTTCTGATTTAATTGTGCTATTGTCAGAACTTATTGAACTTTATGAATTTCTTAAAATTTGTTACACAAAACTTCTATCTAAACAAACAGAAAGAAAAGACAGATGTGGTTTTTTAAAAATCAAGGATCAATCCACTTTGATACCATATATAATTAAAGATAATACGAGATTCGTTCCTATGTATTATTTTGAAGGAGAGATCGATTGTTTTAAAGAAAAAACAATCCAAATTGATGGATGGGATTTGGCCTATATGAAATTTTGTCTTATTTCACTTGGAGTTAAAAAAGAAGTTTTTAAAAATCAAACTTCTGTCATCGATCTGAATATAATTAGAAAGTCTTTCTCAACAAAAGAATTTGAATTGGATTGGTCAGTGAACAATACCCTTCTGCTGCCAACTAAGAAAAAGACCATGGATCACGCAAGAGGAGGATTATGGACCCAGCCTGAGCCGAAAAAACCTGAAGAAAAAAAACAAAACGTAACTACTGTAAATATGAACGCACCAACTATAAACAGAAACAACATTCCAAATATCAACGCCCCAACTGAGAATAGAAACGTGGCAAATAACGCTGTTAACATGAACTTGACCAATTCACACATTTGGGATAGAAACGTGGCAAGTATCAACCTACCAACTATAAACAGAAACAACATTCCAAATATCAACGCCCCAACTGGGGATAGAAACGTGGCAAATACATATCCACAAACTATGAATAGCAACAACGTGCCAACTTCTCAAAGTTTGAATAGGAATTGCCCAAATATGATTATTGGAACAAATGCAAATATTAACGTTCCAATGGGAACTGCAATGATTAATCCTAACGCTGTTAACGCGAACTTGACCAATCCTCACACAATAGCTTCTTATGAAACTAATGACCCAATGCATCCTACATATTATCATAATCCAAATATTCAACAATATCACCCAAACTATCAAACACAACCATTAGCGCCACAAAATCCCCGAGGTGGGCCAGATACACTTCACTACAGAGGTAATGGATCTAAAAGACTTCAATCCGCATCTTATCAGGGGCCACATCAGCAACCAATTCATCAACAAAATGTCCCCCCGCCACAATATTCAACCGTTCATCATCCATGCCAAAATCCTCCACCACCTTACACAGGTACTAATGCTATGCAATTAATTTCTCGGGCAATTATAACAAACGCTCGGCCAGTTTTTTCACATCATCAAATACGAACAAATGTGCCGTACAATCCAAGGATGATGAGTATAAGACCATATGCGCCGCCTCAAAATCACAGAAATTTCAACACCACACTTCCTGATAAAAGACCCGCACCGACTACAAATAATTTACCACCAAAAAAAAACAAAAACAATCCAACAACAAGAACAACGACCTGTAGTGAACGAACAAACTACCAATTTCGCAACTCAAGAAATGGATTTTTCTCCAAATTTCAAAACGACAATTATTGATGGACATAAAATATGTTGTTTAAACATTGGTGATGGACAATTAGCATTAACGGTAGATGATCTTGTTACTGAATTTTATCCTAACATCTCAACAAAAACTTGTCTTAAAGCTCTTCAAGAAGTACTTAGTGTTCGAGTATTTCCACCTGACAAAATTCAGATGAAAATTCTTAGTGATTTTGGAAAATGTAAGTCCAAAGAGGATGTTATTTATCTAGTTCTAGTGAAAGATTTTTTAAAATTCATGCCACAAATGAAATATATGTTCTCTAGATTATAAAACAATCATTTTCATTTTGTTTTCAATCAAAGAAGATTCAACAACTTTATATTCATGTTAATTTGGAATTATTATAATACAAAAAAAAAATTATTATTTTGTATTATTGTGTATATATATATATATATATATATATACATAAATAGTTTATTACATTTAATAAAAACAAAAAACTTTTATTACTTGAAACAATCATTTTTATTTTATTTTTAATATCCTGTTACGACTTGAAGTGAAAGAGATTGGCTCGTTTTGCAAAAAACCATTGGGATTTATGCAGCTGACAATTGTGAGTATATATTAACGTCTTATCTATCTTCATTTAAATTCTACATTAATTTATCTATCTATCAATCTCATATATATATATATGGTACAGGCCAAACCGTTTTTTACGACAAATTAGTTTATCCTAGGCAAACTACCTCGTTCTGAGTGTGTCCTAGAATAAACTAGTTTTAAGTCCCTTGCTTGATGAGATTTAGTCAACTCTCAGTTCTCCTTTTGAAGGCATTTTCTGGTCTCCAGGCCTGGCTAGTAAAAAACATGCAGTGTTCAAAGATTTATTACTCATATACCTAACTTTGAACAGCTGTATTTTATAAAAAAAAAAGACATTTCGTGTAAGTTGAATGAATAAATTACTATATAAAAACATTGTTAATAGCGGTATACATCTTCCTTATTTAGTTGAAAAATTTAATCATAATAACTTTAGAGTTATTCAACTTTTACGAAAAAAAGTGTTCAAAGTATCCCTCTTTGACGGTACTTTAAGTAACATGTATTAATATCTGTAGTTATTTTCATTTCTGGCCAAAAAACAGTTAATTTTGATATTTCTAAATCGATGAGTTCCTATAGATAAAACGTTGAAATTTTTTATATATAATTGCATAGAAACGTATAATAAAATGAGGTGGTGACGTGACATTTTTTTTTTTACCCCTATATAAGGAGGACCAACTTAATGAGAACACCTTTGCACTGAACCTAGAAACCTGAAATTAAAAAAAAAAAAAAATTGAATTAAATTGTAAAGTCAGAAGCATCCAAATGAAACTTTCAACATTATTTACGAATAAGTTTATTAAAGCTTTTGTGGTTTATATTATTATTATTATTATTTATTTGTTGCCTTTTTGATTCTTACACTTTAATATGATACATTTATAATATTCAGTATAAATATTTGATTCTACAATAATAAATAATATCTGATAATTACAATAATTAGTTTTGTTTTTATTTTATTTAAGATGGAACCAGGCCCCTTAGGGCATAGGCCTCTCCCAGATGCTTCCACGCCTCTCGTCTTGCCACTCGTGTCCAGTTGTTTCCTGCTGCTTCCGCCAAGTCGTCCTTCTTTCTCTATCAACCGGGCAGCATAATTATTTTCGACCATCTATGATTAGCCTTGAAATGTGCCCTGATAAAATAATGAATGATATGAAAAGAGAAAATTATCCTTCTGATCGTTGCAAACCTAAATAAAAATAAAAAAAAAATCATCAAACAAGAAGAAAATTGGTGAAAATTTTAAAAGGTAAAATATTATAACAAAAAATTTTATACAAAAAATATAAATAATAAAAGTAAGATCCTGTTTTAAAGTCGAAAAATTTTATTATTATGGGAGTTTTTAAATATTTGTTTATTAATTATTTATTAAAAATAAAGACTATACAACGTTTCGACTTCTTATTCTGCAGTCCTTTTACATTATTTATATTTTTAATATCTAATTAATAACAAATACTTATTATTTACTAGTAAACAGGGGCTTATTCAGGGGGAGGGCAGGGCGCCCCCCCCCCCCAAAGCCTTCTACAAAACAAAAAAATACCTATTGTTTTCCCTAATGATTTTTTTTTTTAAATAATTATTTTATTAACTCTCATAAATTCTAAAATCTAAAAAAAAAACTTATAAATAATTGAAAAAATCTCTTAATGTTACGAATTTTGTATTAAAATTATTTTTTATTTCAAGAAAAAAATTTTAATTTTATTTGTTTTTTTTTTATTTATAATTATTATATTATCTAAAAAAAAAGTTTCTCCACTTTAAGTTTCTTGGAGAAGGGGGTCCCCCCCCCCGGTTGTTCATAAAACTTTTGACCCCCCCCCCCAAGCAGAAATACTGGCTACCCTACTGCTAGTAAAAGAATTTGATTTTCGGTTTAACAGTGGTTTATTTGTAAAATTTACAACGTTTCGGCCACTCATTCTGTGGCCTTCTTGAGGTACAATTCAGCTAAGATTACAAAGGTTGTGTTACATCTCAAATGAATTGAATCCAATTGAGATTTGTAATCTTAGCTGAATTGTACCTGAAGAAGGCCACAGAATGAGTGGCCGAGACGTGTAAATTTTACAAATAAACTTATCAATCAAATTATTTTACTAATGCATAGTTTGGTTCGAAAATAGTTTTTCATTTGGATTCTTTAATGAAAAATTGTGTTATAAATTATCATTATCTAGTAATGCTTATTAAATCATGATATTTGTTTATGAGATCTTTTTTAAATCAATAAAAAAAAAAAAGAAAAATTGATATAAGAGGATCAAAACACAAAAAAATACAATAGTAGAGAGATAGAATGTACTAAGTATCAAGTATGAAATTTGAGCAACTAGTAGGAAACTCCTATTGGAAGTGGTAAAAGACCGAGTTTCGTGCCAAAGTCAGATGTATAATTTTATAATGCACGCAACGATTTACAAAATGACGCTTTAAATGATCATTTTTTTTTTCTCTTTCTCTCTCTCTTTCTTTTTTCTTTATTACATTTCACTAACTTTCCCCCCCCCCCCACGAAATTCTTTTCATAAAATTCTTTTTAATAAGAAGTTGCTAAAAGTTTATAAATCCCTTTTAATTAATTAATCACTCAAGATGAACGACAAAAGTTGATAAAAGGTATTGATTTTAGTTAAACTAATTAACAAAAAAAAATTTAAAAAGTATCAGTTATGGTATTCATAATTAAAACTGAAAATTTTTTTTTAGAAATTTATTCCCAGTTTCTTTTACCATAATGTAAAATTCATAAACATTTTGTTTATTTTATGAATATCGAATATTTTTAACAGTGTACTTAAATAAATTGTAATATGGAAAAATATAATTATTTACTTCACTGTTGTAATTTTAAAAATTTTCATATCTCTCAACTTTTACTATATAAAAATAAATTATTACTGATTAAACAAAAATCATTTATAAATAATGTGATTTTTTAAAATAATGGCGAGTTGTTTACTTTAATATTATTTACATGTAAATATTTATTATTAAACAAGAGTCTTTGGTAAAAATTTAATACATCTATTTTATGAATTACTCTCGTTTTCATTGTTCAAACGAGAACATTTTAGTTTTTAGAATATTTAGATTAAAACCATTTAATATTCAAAGCCATGTGAAAGAAAATCCATAAAAATAATATTTTTAACAACCTAAAATAAATGTCGTCCCCCTTTAACTGCCCAAATGATAAATTTTATGTAGAGTTCATAAAACCTATTGATGATAGGTGAAGAGAGCTCATCGAGTATGCAAATAACAATCTCTGATAAATCTAATTTCGCAAAAAAAAAAAAAAAAAAAAATTTTTATTATTAAAAGAAATAACAAAACAGAAGATTGAGTTTGATTAAAACAAAAAAAACAAAAACCGTTTCTCCAATCCTCGAGTTATTAGCATAATGGCATTAAAATTTTTTTATGCTTGGTTTACTAAATAAATAAAAAAAAAAGGGAATTATCACATGACTTTCGCTTATTTTACTTTCACATTCACATATTTTTAAAAATATAAAAAAATTGTTTTCAAATAACTATTACAGAATGAGGCATAAATATTTTGACGATTTAAAAAGTAATTAATTTTATTGTTTTTTTCTTGAACTTCGGTAATCGAAAGTTGTGTTCTGTGCTTTCACACCAGATTTTTTTTGTGTCGATATATTTAGTTTCCGACAGTACAGTAGAGTGAGGGACAATTTTAAGTCCCACCCATGCGTTTTATATTTGTGATTATTTCATTATTTTTAAAAAAATATTATATATTTTTTAATGGAAACTTTCATGGTTCAAACCTAGAAAATTTCCAATGAAGATTTTCATTTTCTTTTATAAAAACAATGAAATAATCACAAGTAGAAAACGCATGGGTGAGATTAATATTGTCCCTCACTGTACATTTGAATTCAAGATGTAAAATTTATAAATATGTGAGAATATTTATATTTTTTTACCATGGCAACCATTTCTCCTATCTTTCCTATGAAATACAATTTTGAGGGCATAATGAGAATATACATTTGAAAGAGCATCTAAAAAATAATTGATTTTTGAATTTTAATCAAAATCGTTGGAGCGGATTTTGAGAAAATCGAAAAAAAACTGAAAAAGTACATCAGTAAAGTACTAGTACTCTTTGGCCGATTTTAATTAAAAGCTTATTTTCACGTCTCAGGGGGGTGTCTAACTTGGATGTAAAATTTCAACCTCCTAGCTCAATTCCTTCATGCTTTAAATTGGATACAGACACGCGAAAACCACTTTTTTTGATTCAGGGGACCTCAAAACGTGTATATCCGTCAAAATGTCGGCATCGAATTTTTCACATGAATCCAATACTTTGTCTCTCTATATATTAGCATATATAGAGGTAAGAGAAAGTAAAAACTGTTTAGGTTTTATTATTCTTCACTGTTTAGATAGGGTTACCAAACGTCCGGTTTAGCGTCCGGATCTGAGATATGTCCGGATTTATTTTAATTTTTAATTTAATATAAACTGAAAACGTGGCCAAATTGGGAAATTTGAACACGTCTTCCGTTCATATTATTTTTTTTTATATATACCTATTTTTTACTTTCTCTTACCTCTATATACATTTTAATATAAAGAGAGAGAAAGTATTGGATTCATGTCAAAAATTCAATGTCGAGATTTTGATGTATATACACGTTTTGACGTCCCCTAAATCCAAAAAAAGTGGTTTTCGCGACATGTCTGTCTGTCTGTCTGTATGTGTTCAATTTTAAGCATGAAGGAATTGAGCTATTTTTATTAATTTAAATTATTAAAATTTTATTTGATTACAAGAAAGGATCCAGAGGAGTTTCTCGGAGGGGGGGGGGGGTAATCTAGTGTGACTGGTCGCACAGCACACAATTTTTTTTTTAATTACATCCGGTAATTTAAAGGTGCATTCTGTACTTGTTTTTTTTTTTTTATAATATATTGGCCCCGGATGCTCGACAATGGCAAAATCTCCATTTGGCCATATCTGTACTTGTTTACCAGAATATAAATACAAATCAAATTTTTAAGTATTAATTTTAAAAATTTTACATTTAAAATTAAATTTAATTCCCCAAAAAAATATTTTTCTTCAATCTCGGGGGGAGGGGATAAATACCCCCTTCACCCTTTCCCTCCCTCCCCCTTGTATCCCTTGTTAGATTATGACGTCAAATATAAGACTTGCGCCAGTGCCACGCCATTGAATACCTGTGGTGTTTCTTCATTTGATTATGACGTCACATTCCCATTCCAGTCCAACTGCCAAGCGTATTTGATGAGCCTTTTGTGATTGGCCGGTAGTGGAACCGGTGACCAACGCTGACCAATGAGAGCGCTTCTTTTAGGCGGGTGTTGGCATCAAGTCTCTCGCTCTCTGCTTGCTGTTGTCCCATCAGTCGCCATAATGAGGGCAAGTGTTAACTATCAAATCTGTGCTTGTTTGACCCAAAAAAAGAAGCTACATTTGATTGTGTGCTTTTCTCGTGTATTTCTTTGAACATTTACCTGAACACTCTTCACATCTTAACACCCTGAGTGATGACTACCAACCATCTCAACTGTCCTTCATTAACTCCATCCAAGGATCCTTTCAAACGGCAGCTTGCATGCAGGTACACCACGCCATCTTGCTTTCCTAATTATTTTTTTCTATTTACATATTAAAACAAAAAACTAATTTACCGAACCTTTATTTATTACAAAATTATATTGATATATAATTTTTTTGGTAAAACCGGAGATGTGGAGGCCCATTTAGGTCAAGCTAGGGGAGTAGAGAGTGGGGGTAAAGTGCACGCCGGCTGATCGCCAGCAGCTCCTTGTAAGCTGCTTATGCGCGCTGGGTGGGGGAGAGGCATTTTTGTGCAATTCAAACCGAACAAAACAATTGTATTTTCATGCACTAAACAAACAAAAAAAAAAAAAAAAAAATGTTATAATTTTTCGAGCTATTTGTTTTTTCACTAGTGTCGTTTCGCTTCGTCTTTCTTCGGTCAAAAACAATAGCTTCTAACTGAATGTTCGAAGCTATTCGGTAGCCCGGACCTTCGGACTAGCAAATTTTTTTTTTTAAACTTCCAATTTTTGTATTGATCTTTTTGACTGTATTAAATATTCAAAGAGTATTTTTTATTATAAATACTAGTATACAAATAGATTTTTTTTTTTTTTTTTTTAATATTAATTATTAAATATTCAAAGAGTATTTTTTATTTTCTATGAATACTAGTATCCAAATAGAAAGTTTTTTTTTTTTTTAATATTAATTATTAAATATTCAAAGAGTATTTTTTATTTCTTATGAATACTAGTATCCAAATAGAAAGTTTTTTTTTTTTTTTTATATTTATTAAATATTCAAAGAGTATTTTTTATTTCTTATGAATACTAGTATCCAAATAGAAAGTTTTTTTTTTTTTTTTTAATATTAATTGAAATCATTTATTAATCTTTCCCGTTGATTAAAAAAAAAGGGGAGGTAAATTTTTCCCCTCCTAGACTTCCATTCATTGACCTTTCACTTTATTATCTCCTCTCTTTATCTCCTATTGTCTCAACACATTTGATTGGATCTTCCATTCCTCACAAAAGTCATAATTTTTTCCAAAGCCTTAATTATTTTCTTTTACTTCTTTTCTGGTAATTATTCCAATTTGACTGTCATAAATCTAAAGCAATAACAAAAGATACAACTCCTTTTTCAATATCATCTTCTATTGTAAATTTGATCTCTTTGACTCTATTAAATTTTCTAAGAGTATTTATTTTTTAACAAATTTTTTTTTTCTTGGGATGGAAGATTTATTGCATTTATTTTTAGCCAAGAAGGTCAAGTTTAAAGGGTGGGGGGAAGAGGCGACTGCCGCTTCCAAGAAAAAATTGAAAAAGTTATAAAAACTGGTCATCTAAAGATTTTTTATTTTTATTTTAAACTATCAATTTTAAGCCTCATATCACCGTTTAATTATTTATTATTTCTACCTAGAGCCAAGATTACCTTTGTTTCATTCTTTATTCACCTACATAAGCCAGTCAAAAATCCTTTAAATACAGCATCAGACAATTATTAAAATAGACAGGACCCTAACCAGAGGGGGGGAGGGGGGGGGGCAAACCACTACGGAAATCGAAAAAAAAAAAAAAAAAAAATTTAAATACACTTTTAGAAATTATAAAATTATTTTTTAAAATGTATTCATATGGGAGGGGGATCCGAATCCCGAATTTTCTGTCTACAGCCCTAAAAATAGATTTAACAAACTACACTAACACTAATAAAAATACAAATTTATTTATAAAATATAAAAATTAAAATAATGATAGTGAATAAAAAAAAAAAAAAACTTAAAACTACAAATTTAAAATTCTGCAATTAGAAATCCTCATAAAAAGGATAATGTATGGTCTAGTAAAATATAATTATTTAAAGATAATAAAAAAAAAAAATAATAAAGGTGTAAATTTTTTCTAACTAATTAACTAAGCTAAATTCATTGTGTTGAATGAAAAAAAAAAATATTAAAAAGAAAATTTTTTTTTTTTTTTTTAATTAAGCCATTTAAGGTTAAAGGGGTTTTGCCGAATGGGATTTGCAGACTTAAAATAAATGTTGGTGCTGGTGAATTCTTTTTTAATGCGATTCCAGTTGTGATGTTAGTTTAGAGACAGGCAGGTTGAAAATAGGGGAAAGTTGTCCTATTTGCAACTCAAAGACCATCCAAAATTTGCATTTCAATAGGAGTCAAAGCTAGCGAGTAAAACACGGCATAACAGTCAGTGTATTCTTTACCAACATACTATAACCTCGCTTACGAATTAACCGACCCCCTCCAGATATTTTTACACCATATTACATTATTATTAAACTCGTAGATAAATTATAGTTAATATTCCTTTTTTTTATACTCGCTATGTTGTCCTCTATGCCAAAAAGTTTTTTTTTTATAAGATAAATTATTTCAAATTAGCAACAAAATAAATTAATATGCGCCTTTTTTTTAAACAAAATTATAACGTCTATCTGGATAATGTACAATACAATAGAACGAAAATATTCATATAATAAACAACTGCCTTGTTTATTTTTTTTATACACATAAAATTTACGTTTTATGAATAATTTTTATATTTAGGAGATAGCTAATTTTTTATACATCATCTTAATAATCAATTTCATTGTTTCATGTACCGCATTATTTTAGTATTTCTATATTATTGTAAATAAGGAATTATATATATCAAGGCTTGAGGCCTTGAAGAAAATTCATACTATTTAATATTTATTAATTGAAATAGCCGACAAAAGTTAGGGTGCCGCTGGGAGTTGAACGACGGATCTACCGATTTGCACTCAGTATATCCTACCACTTGACCACAGCACGGCATTCGGTTATTTGAATTCACTCAGACTGCTATTTCAGTCATTGGAAGAAATGGACCAATATCTAAAGCCACAAATTTCTGAAATAGTAGTTTGATTGAATTCAAATAACCGAATGTCGTGCTGTGGTCCAGTTGTAGGGCATACTGAGTAGGCCGGTGCGATTATTTTCTTAAAAAATAATCGATTATTTTGCACAGGCCTACTATTGGACCACAGCATGGCATTTAAATATTGGGTAAATAATCGATTATTCTCTGGCAAAATCTAGCCTAAACATGCGTTTGAAAAGATAGTATACTAAATACAAAGTCAAATGATTTTCGCGAGAGGGAAAAATGAAAAGGTCGATTATTTTTCTTCATAATTTAATATTTTTTTCCATAATCGATTATTTTTTCGTCTTTCCGGATACAATAATCGATTAATCGGAATAATCGATTATTTTTCTTAATCGAAAATCGATTATTTTTTTCCATAATCGAACACCCCTAATACTGAATACAAATCAGTAGATCCGTGGTTCGACCCTCGGCGGCTATTTGAATTAATAAATATTAAATTGTATATATTATTCTAATAAAATTTGTCATTTTTAAAACTGTGAGGTGTCCTTATTACCACCAATCTTTGAATTTTTAGAATTTTTAATTAAAAAAATAAAATACTATTACAGTACATAGTCAATTTTAACATTTTTTGATAGAAAATACTTTGTCTCAAGCTTGAGGTGGGGTACTGAACTTAGTTCGCTTTTTCTAGAGTGACCATAACTACCGTTTTGAACGGCACAGTACCGTATTTTTTTATATTTCTCCGCCGTACCATTGTTTTAATAAAAATGTCAATTTTGTCTCGTTTTTAACAAGACGCGATTAAACACGATTAATTTTTTATAATTACGATCGTTTAAATGAGAATTAAAGTTTTCTATTTTTTTTTTTTTATTTCTATTAGATTTTTTTTCTTTAATTAATTAAACTTGAAGCTAATAAGTAATTAAAGCTTGGCACTACAATACAATTAAAGTGGTCTCTTTGACTACTTCTTTGCGTAGCCGTATCATCTTTTGTTTGAGCCTTGCAAAAAAAAAAAAAAGTGTAAAAGGTTAAAAAAAAGCTCTTTAAATTGACGGAGGTGGAATTCGCAGTCCAGTGGTTGGTGAAGCCAACACAAAGCCTGTCTCTAAGAGAGTGAAATTTTCTTTGTGTTTTCTGCTCCCTGTTTGCATTTTAATTTGACTTTTAGTAGATTGAATAGAGATAAAATAAAAGTCGATTTAAAAAATAATTTTTTTTTTTATTAATAGGAAAATTGTTTTTTATTTTTTCTTAACTATATATGTAATATATAGAGAAAGTATTGTTTTCATGTCAAGAATTCGATTTCGACATTTTAATTGATATACACATTTTGAGGTCTTCTGAGTCCAAAAAAGTGGTTGTCTGTTAAATTTTAAGCATAAAGGAATTTAACTACGCTGTTGAAATTTTATATTTAAAATAAGTTTTTAAATATTTACTGATGTACTTTTTCAGTTATTAGGGGAATTTTTGATCAAAGGCCACATTTTTGTATTAAATATTTATTAAAAATATATAAATATATTCTTAATTCCCCTAATAATAATATTTCAAACCACAAAAGCTTTAATAAATATTTTTTCAGTTTTTTTTTTGTTTTTCTCAAAAATCGCTCCAACGATTTTGATTAAAATCCATAAATCAATTATTTTTTTAGATGCTCTTTCAAATGTATATTCTCATTTTGCTCTCAAAAGACTCACTTTACTCTTCTACTTCATAGGAAAGATAGGAGAAATGGTTGCCATGGCAACAAAATATAAATATTTTTCTATGTTTATAAATTTTATATCTTGATTTCTAATATATCGACGAAAATTAAATATAAGAGATGCACTCACTCAGGACTGTAGATGTATAAGGAAAGATGAATAGGCCTTTTCAGTCCATTAAAAAAACAAAATATAAAAAATATATTTTATTTTATTTTCTCCCAGACCAACGGTTTCGACCGCTAATGCTGCCAGTCTTCCTCAGTAAGGGGAATGTCTGGAATTACAAGAATGCCCTTCCAGAAATTCCCCTCACTGAGGAAGACTGGCAGCATTAGCGTCGAAACTGTTGTTCTGGGAGAAAATAAAATAAAATATATTTTTTATATTTTGTTTTTTTAATGGACTGAAAAGGCCTATTCATCATCTTTCCTTGAAAATTAAATATATATGTCGACACAAAAAATCTGGTGTGACAAGCACAAAACACAACTTTCATTTACTGAAGATAAGAGAAAGTTGTGTACTGTGCGACCAGTCATACCAGATTTTATTTTTTATAGTGCAATTAAAAACAAAATGAAGAATATACGGTTTCGAAATTTAGGTGAATCTTCAATTTCTCGGTACCAAAATATCTCAGAAATTAAGCTAGAGCCATTTTTATTTTGTAGAACATCTTTCAAAGGGGGACATGAAATTCCGTAAATCAAACCCTTAGAGCAAGGGATCCCTGTGAATTAGATGGACTTTAAGTTTGAGATTGAAATATTCACTTTGATTCTTTGAAAGCTGATTACGCCTGATGCGCGCGCAACACACTTAACACTTCTGCTACTCTTCTGCCTTAGAGCAAGGGGTCCCTGTGAATTAGATGGACTTTAAGTTTGAGATTGAAATATTCACTTTGATTCTTTGAAAGCTGATTACGCCTGATGCGCGCAACACACTTAACACTTCTGCTACTCTTCTGCCTTAGAGCAAGGGGTCCCTGTGAATTAGATGGACTTTAAGTTTGAGATTGAAATATTCACTTTGATTCTTTGAAAGCTGATTACGCCTGATGCGCGCGCAACACACTTTACAATTCTGCTACTCTTCTGCCTATAATAATATTTGGATTTTTCCAAATATTTAAACCATACTTATTTATCTGGTAGTAGTTTAGATGTCAAATTATAATTGAAATATTTACAGTCGTATATGGCTATTCTTACGTTTTGGTTAATCCAAGTCAAAAAATTTGGTGTGACTGGTCGCACAGTACACAACTTTCGATTACCAAAGGTGACTCACACCCGATTTTTTCGTGTCGAGATATATTTAGTTTCCCATAAGTGTCGGATCCAGAGGTGTTTCTCGGGGGGGGGGAGGTAATCTGGAGTGTCTGGTCGCACAGCACACATTTTTTTCTTAATTTCGGTAATTTAAAGGCGCATTCTGTACTTGTTTGCCAGAAAATAAATATAAATCAAATTTTTAAGTGTTAATTTTTAAAATTTTACATGAAAAATACATTTTTTTTTCGAAAAAAGTATTTTTTTCAAATCTCAGGGGGGTAATTACCCCCCCCCCCCCCCCCCCCCCCTCTGTATCCGCCCTTGTTTCCCATAGCACCTTACTTCCAAACTTAACCACTTGAGTTGCATAGATGGCGCTGAATGGTTCCAATGGGAAAAATCTAAAATACTACATCAGTAAAGTGTCCTTTAAAGTTAAGGGGTGTCACCTTAAAAAAAATCTTGAAAATAAGAGCCCGTTTAGAGCTTATATTTATATCTCTAAAAATGTGCCTGATCGAAAAATTATAACATATCTGAATTCAATAATCAGATTTCTTCTGAAGAAAACTAGTCGAGCAGTGTTATTAATGTCCCAAAAGGTTGAATTATTATCAATAATCAAAGCAAGATGATAGATTCTTTCCAATTGGTGTTGGTAGAGAGAGAGAGAGAGAGAGAGAGAGAAAAGGCGAGAAGAGGGTCCAGGGGTATCTATAAATGGTGGACCCCGGAAGGCGGTTTCGTGGCTTCAATTCCCTTCTGTTGTGTTTACTTTGAGCTGTCGACTGTAATCTCGTGATCAAGCAAATCGAGTTTACCCCTCTTGCTCTAGCCACCCTTGGCCTGATCCTCCCATACCCCAAAGGCCTTTGTGTTTCTTCGGTAACATTTCATTCTTGATGGAGTTAGAGAAATTGAATTTGATTTCTCGCGTTTGATTGACTGATTGACCTTAAGATTGGTTTGTTGTCGAAAAAGACAAAAAAAAAAAATCCTCTCTCCCCGAAATCGAGGCCTGTTTAATTTTTACTTTCCTCTATAAAAGAATGACTTTTATTTTATGATTTATTCATTTATTTATTTATTTATTTTCTTTTTGTTTAAATTTTGAATATTAATTTAATATTCTTAAATCGTGTGGTTCAAGTACAATTCCATTTATAATAAATATTTTGTTTAAATTTTGAATAATAATTTAATATTCGAGCTTTTTAAATCGTGTGGGTCAAGTACAATTCCATTTATGCAAATAAAAACACTCGGTTGTTTGTTTCAATTTATTGATTATAAATCAATGTGTGTCATTCTAGAATTTTCAACAATTTGAAAGAAATAACGAAATATTTTTATTTGTATAATTTTTCTAGTAATTTTTCGCTCGATCATATTTCCAGGCCTGATACCAAAAAAAGATGACGTGAGAGGAGTCCATCAAATTCTGGCTTTTATTCCGCGGTCCTTTCTGTATATATATTTTAGTTCAAAAATTTTTTTTTTATAAAATCTATAAGTTAAGATGACCAGGGATGGGCAGGATCGCGATCTTTTTAGATTTAAATCCGAAATCCGATCCGGATTTTCGGATCTGGATCGCAATCATTTTTGCTCTCTGGATCTAGGATCGGATTGCTAATCTTTTTCGAAGAATTAGCAATCCTGGATTTTTGCAATCCTTTAAAATTTTTTACTTTTTAATAAATATGTAAAGCCTATATATATGCAAAGATAAGTTTTCTCGGGTTAAGTCGCGTGGGGTGCTGAGATTTACTCGACGTTTCGGCTCTCTTTTTGGAGCCATTTTCAAGAGAGAGGAAGTTAGGAGGTAATGGTGGAGAGGGGTTGTTTACGGGGTCGCAGTCTTTGCTCTCGGCCTGGGGAGTAGGCAGGTTGAGACCCCGGGAACCAGAGCTAACACCCCGACTTGGGAAGTAGGCAGATTGAGGCCCCAAAGTCAACCCAAACCAAAAACAAACCCGATTACACAGAACCAACCACTGTCCATTCCTCAGAGACAAACCCAGACCTCTGAGGCATCCACCAATACACCGACTTGGGGAGTAGGCAGATTGAGGCCCCATAGTCAACCTAAACCGAACACAATTACACACAACATACCTTCCTCCAGCTCTCAGGGACCAATCCACGCCTCTGAGTCATCCACCAAATTGACCTGGGGACCAGGAAGACTGCGACCCCGTAAACAGCCCCCTCCACCATTACATCCTAACTTCCTTCTCTCTTGAAAATGGCTCCAAAAAGAGAGCCGAAACGTCGAGTAAATCTCAGCACCCCACGCGACTTAACCCGAGAAAACTTATCTTTGCATACATCCGGTCGCGGAAATTCCAGAACATATATATATATATATATATATATGAGCCCGTTAAAGCACAAGTGATGTAACTCGACTTTTTTATATTTTTGAGTTAGGCATGATACCGTGTAGAGAAAAATTTGTTCTATTTAATTCACTAATTGTGTATATCCTAGTCCTGTTACTGGAGTTTTAATAAATAAAATATTAAAAAGTGCACTGTTGATTTGTATATAAACATTCAAGTTAAGCCTTCTATATCTCAAAACAAGGGAAACTGGACTTACACCACTTGTGCTTTAAGGGGGGGGGGGGGAAAAAGGGGAAGCCCCCCCCCAGATCGAAAAAAACCTTTTTTTTTCCAAAAAAATTTTTTTTTTAAAAAATATTTTTTTAAAATTTAAAAAAAAAATTTGGTTTTTTTTTTATTTAGGAAAAACAAGAAGAGATTGCGTTTAAATTACAAAAAAAAAAAAGAGTGGGGGGCGGGGGGACACCCCCACCCCCCCCCCCCCCCGAGAACCACCCCTGGATCCCCCCTTGGCTTTAAGGGGCTACGGGAGCGAAGTGGTTACGTATGTTTTTCCCACTAAGATGGCGTTGTGTGTCATTATAAGTATGCCCAAATATCAAGTAATTCAAAAATTTTCCAAGAGATGTCAGAATGGTAGCATATATATATATCTTTTGATTCATTCAAATGCCTAAAAATCAATTCGGGTTCGGATTTTCGGATCGTGAATATGGATTTGCGGATCCTTTTTCTAAATAGTATCGGATCGTTTTTAAATAATTTTGCCCATCTCAGAAAATGACAAGTTGTTAATTTTATATATCTTTAATTATATCTTTAATATATTCAAAATCGAAAGAATTATTGATTCCCAAAATTGACAAATCCCAACACATTTTCACCCTTTTATTTGAAAATGGCAGAGAAAAAATAATGCAGACATATAACATAAATTCGTCTAAGCTTTGTTTTATAATATAGAATTTTATTCGAATAAAAATTTTTTTTCACCTTCAAGTTATTTTTACTTTTTTTTCAACATTTATAAGTTTTTTTTTTTTTTTTTTATTTTAATTCAAGTATCCGTTATTCTCAAAAGTGAGTTTTAATTGTATTTAAAAGGGTTATTTTAAAATATTTACAAGAAAAATTCTTAAACTTTAGGCATTGAGTTGGTCAATAAAAAAGTCCCAACTCAAATAAGTTTGCATATATTGTTGCTTGCTTGCTTCAACTTTTTTTTTCAGACTAACTTTTCCTTCAACTTGTTTGAAAATGGGCTTCTTTAAAAAAAAAAAAAAAGAAAAGAATAATTGAAGACAGGGAAATTTATAGTCTTTTTTATTTAGTTTAATATTTATTACAAACGAACCTAATCTATTTATGATTATAATTTTTACTTTCTCTTCATGGCAAAAATTTAATGTTGAGATTTTGATGGAAATACATGTTTTTTTGAGTAAAAAAAAGTGATTTTCGTAACATGGTCTTTTAAGCATGAAGGAAATGTGCTACGAGGTTTAAATTTTATATTTAAGTTAGGTACCCTCTCGGACAGTTAAAATAATCTTTTGAACAAAATCGGCTAAAAAGTACTAGTACTTTACTGATGTACTTTTTTTAGTTTTTTTTCGAATTTCTCAAAACGATTTTTATTTAAATTCATAAATAAACTATTTTTTAGATAAGATTTAAACTTTCGACCGTTGGTTCTCGTTGAATCATTTTGTAAATTAAAATTAAATATACAAATTAAACACTAGGTTATTTGTTTCAAAGGTTTTATTAATTAAAAAATTAACACTTGGTACGTATTTCGACAATTCCTTGTCATCATCAGAAGTGAAATTAGAATGATGAATAATGGATGAAGTGATTAGAATGTAATCACTTCTGATGATGACAAGGAATTGTCGAAATACGTATCAAGTGTCAATTTTTTAATTAATAAAAGCTTTGAAACAAATAACCTAGTGTTTAATTTGTATATTTAATTTTAATTTATTTTTTAGATGCTTTTCAAAAAGTAAATCAGTAAAATTTTTAGTGCAAAGTCGTTTGATGCACGTCTAAATGACCTCCGATTGGGCTGAAACTTAAAATTTATATGTATTATAACTATCTGCATATTTCTAAGGGGTGTCGCCTTAAAAAATTCTTGAAAATGCAAAATAAGAGCCCATTTAGATCACATTATCTATTAAAATTTATATTTCTCTATATAACTCTAAAACTGTGCCTGATGGGGCAAAACTGAAATGATATTTGAATTCAGCGTGAAAAATACTTCTAGAATCTCATATTTTTATTCTTTATTTTTCTCGACCAATGTACTCAATAAAATTTGTACGATGCATATTAAATATTTTATACTTATTTAAGTTGAACGTCATACGCTAAATTCTTATTTTCTAAGTTTACCATTTGAATTTATTTATAGCTATTTTTAATTAAATTCCCTGATTGTAATTAGAGATTCCCTTTTAATATTGTTAAGTAATATAGATTGTAATGTAAAGATTAAGGTACAAGATAAAACGAAGCATCCGTTGTAGACTAAATACGGTTAAAACCACAAGGTGATAAATCTGAACGCTTTGGATTTTCCTCCCGAGGAGTCGTTCTCTTTGCAACTGGCTATTTATATAATATATATAGATAAATAATAAACTAACACCTTACAAGGTCTTAAAAATAATCTGTTGGAGATTAATCGGCTTTAATTAAAAAAAGAAAATGGTGGCATGTGACTCACGTTCCCTTCGGAATAATATCAGAGGGATTATTTAGTATTTGTATTACTTCTGAAGATGGCACACTACTGACAATATCTGAGCATGTATTTTGAATTTAAAATACCTGATTTTAAATTTATAGTAAAAAAAACAAACAAATAAATTGAACTTGAAAAATAAGCTTTTTACTTTCTCTTACCTATATATTATGTTAATATATAGAGAGAAAGTATTGGTTTCATGTCAAAAATTTAATGTCGGGATTTTGATGGTTTTGAGTCCAAAAAAGTGGTTTTCGCAACATGGTCTTTGTGTCTGTCTGTGCAATTTAAAGCATGAAGAAATTGAGCTCTTCTTCTTTCTTCGCCTTAATCCCGCGGTGCAGGGTCGGCGGTTCATGGGTTTTTCCGACCGGGAAGGAATAGAATATTCCGGTTGAAAATATAGATGGGAAGAGACTGACATGCAAAGAACATAAGTACTAGGGCAGCTCGTGGTCGCCATCCACGTACCCACAAAATGTGGGACTACATGAAGGAATTGAGCTGGAAGAATGAAATTTTATATTTAAGTTAGGCAACCCTCTGAGGCGTGAAAATAAGCTCTTAATCAAAATCGGCCAAAAAGTACTACTACTTTACTGATGTAGTTTTTTATTTTTTTAGATTTTTTCAAAATTTGCTCTAACGACTTTGATTAAAATTCATAAATCACTTATTTTTTAGGTGTTCACTAAATTGTATATTCTCATTTTGCCCTTGAAATCTTATGAAGACCACTTTACTCTTGTAGATAGGGTGTGAAGTAATCAGTAAAAACACTTTTTTTTTTGTAAAATTTAACTTTATTCATCGACATAACGATACAATAATTCCATTATTAACTTTCCATGCCTTTCTTATAGAACGATTTTTCTTTGGCCTCAAAATACGAGACTATAAAGTATATTATAACCTCATCATCTGAGCCAAATCTCTTTCCACAGAGAATCTTTTTGAGATCTGAGAACAGATGGGGCCAGATCTGGTGAATATGGGGGATGTGGAAGTAATTCGATTTCACCATTGTTTCCATCGACTTCATCGGTTTATTGTCTTAGTGAAACAAATGTAGCGTCACTTAACCTTCCATATATCGACAACGACTCAACTGAATGTTTGAAATACTACCGAAAAACATGGCATTTTTGGTGCCATCTGTGTGTCAGTCCCTGGACTTAATGATCCATGTGTTATGCGTATTAAAAATAAACAAACACTCAGTCTTTGAGTCTATTTTTTCGGACTTGAATTGTAAACTGTAGTAATATTGACTCTAATTTGATAGATATTTACCTTGCTTTGAAATTATTCCCTCTTAGATAGGGTCCGACCGAAACAAGATTTTCAGCCGAAACCGAAACCGAATATTCGGCCTCAACCTTAGTTTCGGCCGAAACCGTAACCGAAACCGAAACTTGTATTTCCTATAAAATTTTTTTTTCATTTTACTTTTTTTTTTTTGAATTTTTTTCCCTCCCGTGAAAATCATTTTACCTTTTTTTAGGGAGACTAAAATTTTTTTCTCCCTCAAGAGCAAATTATTTGACCTTTTTTTTTTTTTTGCATGCCAGTCTCATCCCATTTTTTCAGACTCTGGTTTCGGCCGGCCGAAAGGTTCGGCCACTTTTTGGCCGAAACCGAAACTACGGCCGAAACCATGATTTTTGGCCGAAACTGGCCGAAACCGTAACCGAAACCGAATATTCGGTCGGTTCCTACTCTTAGAGCATAAAATCGTTCTACATGTTTTATTTAATTAATGTAGTAATTAGTAGATAGAGAGAAATTGTCCGAAACCTTTATTAAATTTTTTTTTTATTAAAGCAAATTGTCTATTACTTATTAATTTTTATTGAAGACCATTGCGAGTAGAGGAAACACTGACAAAAAAAAAATAGTAAAATAATGATTTCACTCTCGGAAAAATCATCAGATGAATTAAGAAATTAGCATTGTTTTAATCCTATTTTTATATAAAAAAAAAAAATTATTCGCTTATTTCTTGATCAAATATTTCAAATCAAAGATTTCTTATTGAAATAAGCGTGGGAATGAAATTACTAATAAAATGAAAATTTAAATCATCTCCAAGTAGATATTGTTTAATATTTTGCTTGTTAATTGGTTTTCCTTTTCATTTCC
Source organism: Euborellia annulipes (assembly GCA_023213315.1). NCBI lineage: Eukaryota > Metazoa > Arthropoda > Insecta > Dermaptera > Anisolabididae > Euborellia > Euborellia annulipes. The sequence continues at coordinate 29,622 of JAKCPI010018191.1, read as the reverse complement.
GTGTTCCGAAGTTGTTCCCTTTTAGCCCCCCCCCCCCACTCCCCTCCCTGCTCACGCAAGACAGCTCCTTTCAAATTCCTCTTAATTACTTTTCTTGCTTTGTTTTGGAGCTCCTCTCGTTCATTGAGGGCTTCCCCTTTCCTCAGCATCCTCAACCTAGCCACGAGACAACAGACGTTTCATATATTTGCTAATTTCGGGCCCTCGAGCCAAACTTCCTAATACCTTTTATTGAAAATTGCTACCTGCACAAATACCGGAGCTTGTCGAGACAAGACAATATTAGCGCCGTTTTCGACCAGCGAACACATTACCATTCCAAACGAACCAAAGGGCATTAGAAGGGCGCGCAAAACTCGCTGAACATTTATCATATTAACGGATAGTTGGAATATTTATATAGCCATTAAGTACAGTACAAGCCAGCGTCGATTATCCGGTTTTTTATTTTAAACAAGAATGATTGATGAAAATGAGTTTGTTCTTGGATTGTTCTAACTTGATAATGTTGGCTCTAATGAGGGTTTAGTTTGATGCTAATAAATTTATATATTTTACACATAAACAGAAAATATCCATTGAACTTGACAATTTATTTCGATCACTGTTGAAATATCCTGAAAAGAACAATGAATGTTCCAGACAAATATAACACATTTATAAAAAAACTTCGGAATTGTTTAGATTAATAAAAAAATAATTCTAATTCCAAAAAGAAAAAAAAAATCTCAACATTGAATTTTTGACATGATCGCAATACTTTCTCTCTATATATTACTTATAGATATATGTAAGAGAAAGTAAAAATTAAAAAATAAAACTCCTATAGGATATACCGATATATTCTATGAATTGCCTATCTTTTAGGCGTTTTATTTTTAATTTTTACTTTCTCTTACCTATATGTGTAATATATAGAGAGAAAGTATTGCCATCATAGAATATACCGGTATATTCATTCTTCAATATGGAACAGCGAAAAAGAAATTTAAAATTTCCTCATTATAAGACTTTTAAAGATCAAGATATTAAAAAAAAATATACAAGTATGAGCTTAAGTCCTTGCTACCAGAATGAAAACTTATGGCGATTATAATCGATTCTAAGTGTGAATAATAGAAGAAAAATAAATTTGTTTCATGCGGTGGGCAAATAGACAAATAGGTAACATAAATCATCAACTCAATAATAAATTAACAAATAAGAAATTACATATAGGCCTATAATATTTAAGATATTATATGTATCGCGTATGTAAGCCGCTAGAGATATTTATATAATTCCAGTATCTAAAATTTTTTTATAAAATTACTAGCAAATTTTTTTAGGCTATATGGTAGATGTACCCTTGCCCCCCCCCCTCCCCTGAGTTCAGGCGCCTATGTGCCTGCATCTAATATATTTATCAAATTATCACATAATAAAATAATTTGGATTATATTATTAAATAAGGGACATTATTTAAACAAAATAATTCCTCTGTGAATCCGTGCATGTGGACAATCTTTTATTAGAGTAGACAAGCGTGATCTTTTTTTTTTTTATCTCTTTTTTTTTTTTAATCACGCTTGTCTAATCTAATAAAAGATTGTCCACATGCAAGAATTCCCTGAGAAAATTTGTCAGATTATGTTTAATTAATATTTATTTATTTATTTATTTTTTATTTAATTGTTGTTTCATAAAGTTGATCTGATTTTTATTAAACTATTTTGATTAAATCTAGTTTAATAATCAGGACGAAATTGTAAAAAAAAAAAAAAAAACAATTTCTTATTATACTACGGTCCAAAAAAATCTGGTGTGATAAGCTCAGTACACAACTTTCTCTTACCGAAGGGCCAGGGGGAGTTAATACGTCCTCAAGAAATCGATATTTTTTTCCATTCTCACGTAACCAAACGACGCGAGTTCAAATCCACCTCCTGCACTTTTTTATTTTTGTAAAATATATAAAATGATATTTCAAATTCTAAATTGCCCCCTCACCTGAATAAGCAAATTTCCGCTCCCCGTCCCTAAGTTGTGAGCTGCACGAGGTTTTTATTTACCACCAATATAATCAGTGAGGTGCTACGGGAGCAGGGGCGGATTAATGCAATTTTGTCGGGGGGGGGGGGCGTTTTTTTATTTAAGGACTTTGTCGGCATCTATGGCCATTTAGACCCATTTCCTATTTATTTAAATTGATTGGTAACAAATTCAATTGAAATTAAAGAGCGGAAATCATAATTTCTTTAGATTAATAGTTTTTATAGTTTCTTCTCGGGGGAAGGGGGGGCGATTGCCCCCCCTTTAATCCGCCCCTGTACGGGAGAGAGGGGATGATATAATTGTCGGAGGCCATTTCCCCTCTAGCATTGCTTTGCATTTTATCATTTTATACAAATAATTTATGTATAATACACATCCACTGAAAACTCGGCAATATATTCCAATGCATTGTCATTTGAGCTTACACTCTCGATAAATGGACTGATGATGTTTATCTTTCATTAAAACCGAAACTGTTTCCTCAACAGAGTTTTATTTCGTGGAGACTAACTACCTGGCTGCCTGCTCCTTTATCCTCTTATTGCTTATTATTAACAATTTTATAATTACATTATAACTATTAAGTTTCAAATTCCACAATAAAAATAAAAGGAAATTGATAATAATAAAAATGAAAAAAAAAAAAAGCAGGAGATGGATTTGAACTCGCGAAGTTAGAAAAAGTGAGGATGGAAAAAATATAATTGTTAACCATTTTAGAAATTCGCCCAACTTTGATTTTATGAATATCAACAAAAATAGGTCACATAAGAAACCTTGAGCCCTCGGGCCGTGGTGTAGTTGGTAGCGTGCCAGCCTTCTATACCAAGAGTCGCGGGTTCGGATCCCAGGCAGTCCTATGATTTTTGGTGGCTTTTGCTGTCAGGCCTCCAGCGAAGGCGATACGGGGGTCAAGCGCCCCCTGACAATGGCATCTGCCTCCCCCGCTCCAATTTTTTTTGTCTGTCTGTTAATATACCTTATATGTATATTATTATCCCCCCCCTCCCCTAACACTGAAAATAAGCTGGAGCTGTCACTGGAAATCTGGGTCAAGTCTGAAGTGTTTGAACTTGCACATTGGTTTTGAATTGCCTTCCACCCAAGTGCTTCAAAAACTTTATCAGTTAGAAATCAAGAGAGACTCAAAGTACTGCCCGTCGTTGATTTTAGCACTTCAAAATTAAAATTGCTCCTCAACCTCAAAACGCACACCAAATCGCTCCATTGACTTGTCCCCCCCCTCCCCCCTGGCATGCTGTTCCGGGGACTCCGAGTCTCGACGTGAGCCCTGCTCTGCTTCAAGGGAGTGGGGATTCCTTATTAATTTTCTTTAACCATGGTGGTTTTCAGGTCTTTCTTCATTAATTTCCACGCACAATGGAGGGGAAGAGCGTTCTCCAACTACCGCTTTCCACACAAAACAAAGCTCCGTTGTCACGGTGGACAGGGGAGGGAGGGGGTTGTGTGCGTTGCAACTAATTTCTTCACTTTTGAAATATAATATATCCATGGGCGTAGCCAGGGGGGAGGCAGGGGGGCCGTTGCCCCCCCCCCTGGCTTGTCCTAAAAATTTGAAAAAAACAAACAAATATATATTTTTCTCATTGGGAATTATTTTTTTTAACGCCCCAATCCACTACATTAATTTAATTTTTTTTATTTAATTAAATAATCTATGTATATATTAATTGCAAGCCCCCCCTCTCGCGCTAACGAGGGGTTGGCCCCCCTCCCCTAACAAGATGTCTGGCTACGCCCATGAATATATCTATTAATAAATATCACATTGTATAATAAAAAATAAATGTAGTATCTTTCCCAAAAATATCGTCTTTGATTCTTTGATAAGCATTAATATAAGTATAAAACAACAAAAAAATAATTATAATGAAATGGGGTACTTAATATCATCGCAACAATTAGACTTAAAAAATGAAAAAACAATGAAAAAAAAAATTTATATAATTAAGTTAAAGTAATATATTATATTTTAATTATAAAAAATTGTTTTTATTTTGTCTACAAATTTGTGCACTGTATAATCACAGATAATTATATAAAAAACTGATAATTCATCCCTTCATTGAAAATTTAAGCTATGATTAAAAAAAAACATTTATTTACATATTTGTTATTCAATTTTTTTTTATGGAAGTAAAAAAAAAAATGAAATTAAAAAGAAACAATAACTTTCCTTACTAACCCTTTTGATGCCCACTATTATAATTTCGTTTATTATTCTCACAGTGCACACGTTTCGGTCCTGTTTAGAACCATCTTCAGAACATTAGGGGTGTCTGAAGATGGACCGAAACGTGTGCACTGTGAGAATAATAAACGAAATTATAATAGTGGGCATCAAAAGGGTTAGATTTGACACGTCAAAATATGAATATTTTTAAATTTAATTTATTTTAAATATATTTTTATAAATATGTTCCAAAGTTATTGTTTCTTTTTAATTTCATTTTTTTTTACTTCCATAAAAAAAAAATTGAATAACAAATATGTAAATAAATATGTTTTTTTTTTAATCATAGCTTAAATTTTCAATGAAGGGATGAATATATAATATATTATAAAAAACGAATTTACGTAAGATAAAATAAACAATAATAATAATGGAAGATATTTATAAAAATATATTTAAAATAAATTTTTGAAAAAAAAAAAAATATGATTCATGTGATCTTAATCAATATTTACTAAAAAAGATCTTTGTTTCTTTGAACACCAGGATGCCATGAAGGCTGCATCCTGGGCACTTCTCCATTCCATCCATTAAATAGATGACCTGAAAATTTGTAAAATGAATTAGAAATATGTTTAAATTTAAAATAAACCTAAATTTTAATACATTTATTTATTTTACTTCTTTCAATCCCCACCATATTATATAAAAGTTTACAAAAATTTTCACTGAGCTCTTAAAATTTGAAAATTCTTTATAAAATTCTATTTTTATTTTCTTTAGATCATCGAATTCATATTTTGACGTACCTGTCAACTCTAATCTTGATGCCCCCTAATAAATTAATAAGAAGATTTTAGTCGTCAAGTTTCTTTCATAAAATTCGTCAAGAAGCAGTGGCGGTTCAGGGATTTTATTAAGGGCGGGCCCGAGGCATGAACACAATCAAGGAGAGGGGGGGTAATGCGGGTAATAATCATTTATTATATTTTAAATCAGAATTCAAATTTGCATTAAAAAATAACATTGACCCTATATTGTTTATTAGCCACTTCGAGCCGACGTTTCGGTCAGATATACGGCCATCCTCAGGGCTGAAGCGTGTCAACAAAATTCCTCAAAAAGTCGAATGGTACAATTGTGCAAATTATTTATTGCCATTTAATATGGACCATCTGGCTATGCGAGTCAAGGTTAGACGCTTCAGCCCTGAGAATGGTTGTATATCTGACCGAAACGTGGGCTTGAAGTGACTAATAAACGAAATAAACATATTTGAAATCGCTCTTTTCTTTCTTCCATAAGCGGCCCTTACACGATCAGTCTGATCTGCAGTCCCCAGCCTCAAGGCTCCACTAACTACTAAATTAAAAAAAAAACTCTAATTTCCCCTTTAATATAAGCATAAGTTTTGGTGGGAAAGATAGTGTTGAGGTCACAGTTTGCAGATCATAAGAATTTGTTACCAATGAACAATAGGTCATAAAAAACTAATCTAATATCAGACTGAAAATAAACTTTCAAGGATTTATTTTTTCCATTTCTATATTTTTATTTTTTAAATATCATTATCAAAATTTAATCATATAAAATAAATACTTACATTTGGGTGAAGGTGGCAGTTAAGTTTGAGTCTTCCTGCGAATGTATACCCACACCAGGAACAGACTATTAACGCTTTAGGCCTATTGCATATACATTCAGGCTCCAATTTATTGTGATTCATATTAAGGAATACACAGTAATCTTTTTTATTATTTTCCTTAAAAAAAAAAAAAAAATGGTGTTATTAATACCACTTGAAAATTATTAAAACTATTAGAGTAAATTAATGATCTATTACTTTAAAGCATTCCTTTAATGTGGAAAAAACTTTAATTTTGATTTATAGAGTAATTTGAGAAAAAAAAATTTGAGTAATGTGAGATTAAAAAAAAAAAATATAAATATTTACTATGTATACATAAAATGTATATTATTAAAGAAAAATAAAGTTATTAGCAAAAAAAAGTGAAATAGAGGAAATATTATCTTTGAAAAATAAGTATTAGATATTTTTATCAAAAAAATTTACTAAATTTAATATAATTTCTAATTTGTTCTGACAGATTCTTGAAAAGGAATTTGCTCTAAAGGTAATTAGTGAAAAATGACAATTATTGGATTCATAACAAAATAAAATATATTTTTTTCAGTTCAAAAATTTCAACAGGCTGTTTTTCATAGACTGATAATTATCCTTAAAATCATATTCACCAAAAATATCAATAATTTTTCATGCCAAATTATCTTTACTTTTATACTTTAGAATTAGTAAGCTTATTAAAGTGAAAAATTTAGAATAATTTAATTATTCATTTATTATAATCAACATGGGCTCTCTATTTAAACCTGAGGTTTGTTGAAGTATTGTCTGGTTTCCGACATGATAAGAACCCAACGTTGATCTCTCTTTTTAAATCAAAGATAAAGATGTCAATTTCAAGCAAAAATAAAATATCAAAATACTGTTGTTTAAATGAATTAGCATACTAGGCATTCATAATGCTTATATTTCTCAATTTTTAAAAGAAGACATCCATGATAATAGCCGAAAAATTAACGGTTTTATTTGGATACAAAACAGAATATTTATTATGAATCAAATGATCAATAATATCTTTAAATAAAGTTTAATAATGAAATAAGACTTACCGATCTAAAAGCCTCGTAACAAAAGAACAAAAGAAATTATATTTAAAGTAAAAGCTAATTAATAGAATAGTGGCGTTGCCCTGAAGAAAATAGTAATGAAGTAGTAAATGAAGTAATAGTAAAATGAATATATTTAAAAACAAATTAATTGAATTAGGGCCGGTTGCTTCACTTATCCGACATATAGTTACATACACATATACAGTAACAACAATACGAGAGTTATACGCAGATATTTATTTATGGTGTGAGCAAAAAATGGATGGCGTTCTCTTTGCAAGCCAACTAAAGTCCCTAAAGCCAACCTAAAAAAAAAAAAAATACCAATATAAAAAAAATCTCTATAAAATAAAAATAAAATCTATATTATTAAATAACAAAATTTATAAAATTTAAATATTAAAAAGAAATATTTTAAAACTTTAAACAAATTCATAAAAACTGATATTTCTATAAAAAGTGACAGATGAGAGTAATGTTCAATTATATTATTCACTAAATAAAAAAAAAAAAAACAACATCGTCAATGCAAAAAATATGAAATAAAATCTTTTAGCCTGTTTTTTCAAGCAGTTGGTTTTTTTACGTTATTTACGACGATCTAGTGAATAACCGTGTAATTTACTCGTCTGTAAATAACTTGCCAAACAGCAGACTAGACTCTTTTTTTTTTCAACTGAAAATTAACAAAATATATTTATTTTTACAAATTATAATTAGCTTTAATTAAATTAATCAGATAGCTAATGAAATAACTTTTTTTTTTAACTCGTATTTTTGTTACTGTATCGATGATTAACTATATGTCGGATAAGTGAAGCAACCGGCCCTAATTCAATTAATTTGTTTTTATATATGATATTCATTTTTTAATATATCCCAACACAATTTATTAATTACTATTTTCTTCTTCTTTCTCCTTCTTCCCTTTTCTTCATTAATTACTACTTTCTTCAGAATAGGGCAACGCCACTATTCTCATTAATTTATTTATACTTTAGGCACACTAGAATCTCTGTTCTAAGTAAATAAATGTAACTTAAAACGTAAAATGCGGAATAACGTTAAATGTTAAATCCGACTTCTACTGTATATCTAATTCTATTAGCACGTGTTTAAGTGAAGAAAAAGGCAGCCACAAACGACGGCAGCTTTTTCTTGCTAAAAATGTTGATCTGATAAAAGTCTAAGCTGACAAATAGGTTGGTGAAATGGGTGAATGTAGCAAGCTAAAGAGGCGCTCCTTGGGCTGATTCCATTACCCCAGGACTTGCCAGCCACTTGGGATTAGAGACCCTTACCCCCCCCCCCTTCCCCTCTTCTGGTGATCCCCCGGGATTAGAAAGTTCCCTCAGGATAGCTAGTTCTCTGTTGGCTTTAGCCTTTCAGTTTACCTTGGGAAAACACCACCGCATCACAAAATAAGACCTCGTCTCTCTCGGCTCAATAAGCCAATCGGTCAATTGACCTATAGTTTCAATTACAGGATCACATTGTTGTCGGGAGATGGGAATTATTCCATGTTATCCGCCATTTATCATGCAAAACCATTAATGAATTTCCTGGATGGGATAACAGAACAAGAATGGATTAAAATGAAGATCAATCTCATATTACCATGTAATCAGATAAAAATGGCTTTTATATAAAGCTATTAATATAAAAAAAAATTGAAAAAAAAAAAAAAAAAATGTTTAATAATTGTCAATGGTGAGTCTAAATTGAATTAGGTACCCTTAATTGAAATACCCTTTTTTTATAATTACTCCTTTATTTTATTAAATAATGTTAATTATTACAAATAATTAAATATAAGCCAAAAAGAATGTTATAAACTATCATGAATTAAATAAATAAAAAAAAAAAGTATAATTAATTTGGCCAATGTATATATACATTTGGGACTTGGCCGTATTAACTGATGAGCATATGACATCTTATGTGCAAATGTTATATTTTTATATAATTTTGTATATGTTTATATAAAACAACACTCTCTGCATCCCAACCTTGAGATAGCCAATAATCTCTTGAGAACTGATGATGGCTTTATTTAATTAAAACCGAAACGCCTTCTGGATTGAGATTTTTATTCGATAGAGGCTCTCCTGTTTGGCTGACATCCTCTCTTTCTGTCTATTATTCTGTTAATATTTATTTCTTATGAAATAGTTTTCTTCTTTTTTTTTAAGATTTTTTTCTTCCCTCGTCAGAAAGTTTTCTTTTCATTAAAGAAATTCTATTAGTAACTACTCTTTGGAAATTAAAAAAATTTATTCTAAGTAAAACTCTTAATTTAACGAATAATTTTACTAAAATTATAGAAATTTCTGGCTATTTTTTAAATACATATTTAGTTATTTTATTTACGATGTTTTTTTCTTTTTTTTAAATGCCTTTGTTATATTTTTGAAAAAAATTTTCTATTTTTTTTACATTTACTGCCCAATCATGGGATGGGACAGTAAGTCCCCCATAGGACAGGTTTGTAATCCAAGTCGAGGATGAAGGCCCTTGTACTTCATAGTAAGATAAAAGAAATGGTTGTCATGGTAACATAATATAAATATATTTCTATGTTTATATATTTTACATCTTAAATTCAAATCTACCGTACTCGTCCGAAACAAATTATATGTCAACAAAAAAAATCTGACATGGCAAGCAAAGTATACAACTTTCAATTACCGAAGGTAAAAGAAGTGCTGTGCGACCAGACACACCAGTTTTTTTTTTTAACTTCAGTTCAACTCCCTTAAAATCCTCCATATTACGAACTTGATATAGTTCTTAGAAGTGTTAGTGAGAATGGAATATAGTTTTAGGCTTGACCTAAATAATTGATGAATACAGCAAAATATTTATTTAGTATAAAATCAATATAAATTCTAATTTTATATTGAATACATCTAGATATTTTAAATTCAATTAGGCCTAATTTGTTAATTAAAAATAAATTCTAGTCCCACCAAAACTAAATTTCAGGACTGCGGTAATTAATTATAGAAATAAAAAATCTAGTGGGATGGGCGCACAGCACACAACTTTCTCTTACCTTTGGTAAGAGTTGTGTTCTGTGCTTGTCACCCCAGATATTTTGTGTCGACATTTATTTATTTATATGGTACTTTAGAATTCAAGTCAATAAAATTTATAAACATGATAAAGTATTTATATTTTGTTACCATGGCAACCATTTCTACTAACTTTTCTATGAAGCACAGAGTAAAGTGTGCTTCAAAAGATTTCAAGGGCAAAATGAGAATATACATTTTAAAGAGCATCTAAAAAATAAGTGATTTTTTTAATTTTAATCAAAATCGTTGGAGCGAATTTTGAAAAAAAAAAAATAAAAAAAACAAAACTGAAAAATTACATCAGTAATGAACTAGTACTTTTTGGCTGATTTTGTTCAAACGCTTCGTGTCACGTCCCAGGAGGTACCTTACTTAAATATTTAAGTAAAATTTCAACCTCATAGCTCTTTTGGTTCTTGAGATATTTTGTTCCCAGTCACACAGACAGACCATGTCTCGAAAACCACTTTGGATTCAGGGGACCTCAAAACGTGTATATCCATCATAATCTCAACATCGCATTTTACTTTCTCTTACCTTATATATGAAATATATAGAGAGAGAAAGTATTTTTGACATGTATCCAATACTTTCTCTATATTTATATATTACATATATAGATAAGAGAAAGTAAAAATAAAATTTAAATTTAATACGTTTATCTAATTTGACAAAATAATTTTTTTTTTCCTTTCACAAATTATATATACACATTTTTAATTAATATTTATTTTTTCTTTCTTTTTATTTTCTTGAAAATCTCCAAGACTAAGTTGCAAATGCAGTTGACAGGTAGAACGGTGTGAAGTTCGTTAGTCGTAGCTATTGATTGTCGAGGAGGCAGCAACCAATGTCAGTGCAGACGGTCCATTTGTTGCAGCCTTAGCGGAAAACACGCTAAGTGCTTTTATCTTGGTTCGGAGGGAAAACGAAAAATAATTTACTCTAGAGTTTTGCACTTAATTAAATTCATTCATAATCAACTTTATTATTTTATATTAAGAGTTTAAAACATTTGTAGATGAATAATAGTCGTCGTTTAAGAAAAAAAATCATTATTAAGAAGTATAAATAAACTTAGAAAAAGAAATAATCATAAAAAAAAAGAATTTTCTTTAATTTAATATTCAAAAATGTTATTATTTATAGAAATTAATATTAATAATATTACAAAAAGAAAAACTTTGGAAACGTTTTGATAAATTAACTATTTAAAATGTAACTTAATTGCTTCACCTATTTCAAATGGAATTTATTTACTGTGAATGTAAATAGCGGGTCTGCTCTATCAATATGTTATAACGGGTGACCAATTGGAAATTTGTAGTAGGATTAGTACTCAGGATCTCAATTCACTAAGGGGATAGATAGAATTGAATTAATTTGTGCTGATCTCCCCCTTCCCCCGCCTCCCAAACTGCCTTCACCTCAATTTCTATCACATATATAGGCTATATATACAGCAGATAATAATATCATCTATATTATCTAAATAACAATACAGTATATAAGCAGTGGCGTAACTAGCCTTTGATGGCGGAGGGGGCGAAGCTCAACTAGTGTGCCGTTTTTCAAGTTGTAATATAATTTTAAAAGAAAGCTCAATCTATGGAAAGACTATGATAAAATTCACAGCCCTGAGCTATATCGTAGCCGCTAGGGCGCCTATGTCAATATCGAGGGGCGCCAAAGGCCTGATGCGCCTGGCGAGCGCCCCCTTCGCCCCCAGCTAGTTACGCTACTGTATACTGGTATAAGCCTATTTGTAGATTTGTTTTCTTAAACTAGAATTTTTAATTATATTTATAATAATATTTTTGGAACGAAGTTCTTTAACGCGGCTTACCCAAGGTGAATTGGGAGAAAATGTAACGTAACAAAAATGCGTTCCCAGCGCCCGAGCGACGGCGGAGGAAGGCGAAATTAGCCGAGGCCACGCCCACCTTCTTTTCTCTCGATCTCTTTCTAATCTACCAAAGGCGGGAAATTGCTCGCCGAAAGCGAGCAAGAGGTTCCAGCGAACGCAGCTCCCTGGCTAGACGGAGGCGGGCTTTCCGTCTATTTAAATAATATTCATATTAAATTATATTCTGAGTTGAAAAAAAAGGCGTTAGGAACTTCGTTCTTGCCGGGGGTCTTACGACCCCACACGTTTTTTATTTTTATTTTTTAAATTATTCTATTTATTATTTCTTTGTTTTAAATTTAAATCTTTTGATTGTAAGACAAAGAATTGTTTAAGCATTCTACATATTTTCCCGATTTCCTGGTTTGACTCCAGGGGGCACAATTTTGCCCAATCATAAGCACAAATATATCTCGTAAATTTGCTATTTTAATGAACAGTCTATTTAGAACGTTGATTGAAAAAATTCCATCTTTTTTCAAATAAAGATTTTTTAATTAATATTAATTTGTATCAATTCGTTTTATTAAGTTTATTATTTTTTCTTAATCTTTGAAATAATTCTATCAACATTATCGATGTCTCTCTCTCTCTTTCTCACCCTCTCTTCGCGTTCCTGATCACGCTCACACCGTCATATTCAAACATTCTGGTTTTCATCCACCACCAAATATAGATGGGAAAAGCATTTCGCGGTTCCTTTGTCGATTTCCTTAAGCCCAAACACCAGAAGATTTCTACCACCAACCGGTGGTTCGGGGTGGGGTTTGTATGTATATATATCTATGGGGATGTGTATGTGTGCGCGATCTATTGAACCGCAAACCATCCGGCTTATTTACACGATGCATTGTCAAACAATTGTTTGCGGTATGCAAGATAAATCACCTTATAATATAACTCTAATTAATCGGTCTGTTTGCTACGAACTATTAATCACTAGACACAAATGATGGCGCGGATAGACTGTTAGGATAAATCAAAGTTTAATCCAATTATACAATCAAGGAAATCGGGTTAATAACACTTTCGCTTCCAATGAACGATTATTTAACTTTATTAATGAAGGAAAGTATCCGACCAAAATGAAAATATATAAATATATATCATGTATTTACCCAAGGGAGACCTGGGGAAGGTGCATTAACCCTTCCGAGATTCCTAATTTATTTCTACCCTCTTAGAAATGTTATTTCTACCTTATTAATTTTTTAATTAAAAAATAAAATTTTTATTGTATTAATAATTAAATGTTAAAATTCTAAATCATTCAAGTAAGTAGTTCTCGTTCATGAAATTCGTCTTCTTACTCTTTTTGCGATTCCCCCTCCAATATGCTCCGAGTCTTATATACACATTTTAAATAAAGATTAATTACTAAAATATAGCTTATGTTTACTCTTTTTTTGATACGCCTATTAATTAAAAAAAAATTTCTTATCGGGAAGCGAATCAGTGATCCTTGGAGATCTCTTCTCCAAGGAGGATAACATTTTTATTATTATTGAATTTTTATTTAAAACTTAATCCGCTCTGCAATTCTTTCTATTTACCATTTCGATTATAAATCATTTATTTAGTTATAAAATTAATTAAAATACGAGTAAACTGATTTTAGGTTTGGACGGTAAATCGGTAAAAAAATTTTTTACCGAAAATGCGGTAACGAATCTCTAATTGGCGTAAAAATCGTTTTTTTTTCTGTAAAAGAAATTTATCCGACAAAACCGGTTTTTCTCGAAAACAAAAGAAGATAAAACAGATTTTTCTCGGAACTCGGTAAAAAGCGGGCTTTCACGAAGCTCTGTAAAAACCGGTTTTCCTTGAAAATCTGTAAAAACCGGTTTTCCACGAACATCTGTAAAAACCGGTTTTCCACGAAACTGGAAAAACCAGTTTTTCCATTACTGAGCTCGGTAATGAAATTCTATTACCGTCCAGCCCTAACTAATTTTATCTTCAGTGATATTATTTATTAAAAAATATTCTATAAATAAAATACCATTTTATTTAAAAATACTAATTAAATGGATTCTTTTTGACCCAACGGGAATATGAATAAATAAAATTTATTTTTTTTTAATGTCTTTCATCTGTCAATTAAAAAAAAAAAAAAAAAAAAAGGAATACTAATCAGGAATATGATAGTTCACAAGTATTCTTAGCTCTCGCAGACCTCGTAATTTAATTTACTTTTTCAATATTGAAATTACTCTTTTTGTTCATCTGAATATCGGATCACATTCTCAATTTATCTCTATTTGATTTTAATCTTTAAATTCTAATAATTTTTTTTTTTTTTTTTCAAATCTACGTATTTTTTTATCAATACGAATTTTAAGGTAACCAAATTTAATAATAAAACAAAAAAAAAAAAAGGAAAGTGATTATTTTTAGGTCTATAGATATTTTTCCCTAAGGCTTTGTTTGACAATTTAATTAAATAAAATGATTCAAAATATAATCCGTATTTTTTATACGGTGTTTCTGTAATGCGTGAAGATAATTCAGAGAATGTGGTTATATTGGTAAAAAGCAGAGATAAAAACCCTTCTTTCTCCATTTTTTTTTCCACTAAATATATATATATAAACTCTTGAACGATTGAGTACATTTTTTTTATCGAAGAAATTTTTGGCAAATGAAGTCATTTATTTATGAAAAGCAATCAAATTAGAGCACAATTTGAAAAAAAAAATTTTAAGCTTTCTTACAAAAATATTTACTCCTAGCTCCAAGAGGGGAGAGAAATGTATCCTCCACCCTAGTTTTCCAGTATCTAGAAATGTATTTTGGGGATAGGTATACCGGGGGGTTTGGGGGGTATGGAACGGGAAGGGGTGACTGGGAGCCCTCCCCCGTAAATTTTTTTTTTAATTTTATGTATCTAGAAGCATTTTTAGACCACCTGAAATATTTTAGAGTTGTGCAAAAACTCTAGATATTTTACAACTCTAGATATGTACAATTTAATGTGACATTTATGGTATTACCAAGTTTATGTAGATAGATCGTCAACTACTTGACCAGTTTCTAGTTTTAAATGTAAAACTATAAACTGCTTTTTAATCTCTCCAAATTTCGAATTTGTAACTTTTCACTTGTAGGATTTCGGGGGGCGGGGGGGGAGGGGGCTGCAGCCTCCTCAGCCCATATTTCAGACTATTTATCAATTTAAAAAATATTATATAATTTACTTTATTATTTCATCATTTTCTTCCAAAATCTTGGGGGAGGGGGCAAATGTCCCCTCTGTCACCCTCAAATGATACCCCTATGCCGGCATGAGTTTATAAGAATTTTTTTTTTTTATTTAGATCAATATTTTAATTACAGAAACCTCATGTATTCGCTCAGGGGCCCACATCTTGTGGGTACGTGAATGGCGCTTAATAGGGTTGGAGGGAGAGAGTGAGGTCCGCCGACCCCGCATCGCGGGAATGGAGCGAGGACAGAAGAAGAAAAAAAATGCATAAATTTGTATAAAAAAATTCAACTTTTTATCTATAATTTTATGTAGGGCCGGAACTACGAGATTTTTTAGGGGGGGGGGCAAAATTTAATTTGCCGCCCCCTCCTTAAAATTTTCAATACAAAATTCATATCATTCTATCTTTTTTTTTTAAGTAAATCTTTCTTTAATTGCCGCCCCCTGATATCCGCCGCCGCCCGGAGCACATGCACCCACTGCCCCCCCCCCCTAGATTCGGCCCTGCTTTTATGAAATAATTCACTGTTAAAGTGTTAATTATGCGCTTACTTAATATTAGGTCATTCATTCATTGATTAATCTCGAAATATATCGAATAATTGAGCAGTTTCCCCAAGGCCAGTAGATAAGTCGTCTCATACGCGTTCCTTTAAAAATAAGCCTATTAACGTCGATAAATGTTATAAATAATAGAGTCACTTTTTATACTAAAAAAAAGTTCAAGTCTGAGACCAAGAGCTCTTAAATGATTAAAGAATTAAACGCCATATGTATCCTGACAAATTTATTTAAGAACTCTAAAGTAAAATTTTTATCTATCTATGCCAGAGGGGATTTTTAAGAAATATCTGAAGAAACCTCTAAAATCCGGAAAAATTATAAATTAAAAAAATTATATATAGAGAGAAAGAGAAGCGGCCCTGGAATTTTCTTTTTTTTTAATTATGATGGGGGACTGAAATTTTTGTTGGGGGATGGAAAAGGGGGGTGAAACAAAAAAAATATTTTTTTATAACTACCATACAAAGTAATATTTTCTCTGCTAATATTTTTTAAGAATCATGGGCGTACCCAGCGAGGGGCAGGGGGCAGCTGACCCCCCAAGAAGCAAAAAAAGGTGATGATGATGATCTCCCCCCCCTAGATTTGATCCTGGGTACGCCCTTGATATGAATGTTCATTTGATAATATTCTAACTCTAAACCGCCTCCTTCCCCCGCCTTAACCACCTCCTATGTATATATATGACAGGTTCTGAAATGATATTTGTAGTATTTTTGAAGATAAATTTTACAGGACTTTCGGTCGAGATGTATATTTGAAATAATATATTGTTAATTAGGGCAATTATAGGGTGATTATATCGTAATCTAATTTCATGTAATTATTTTGTTAAAATATCATTAATAAAGTATTTAATTTATTTCATCATGTCAACATTCAAAATTCCGACTCAAAAATTGATTAGATTTTTGTAATTGTTTATATCTATAATTATTTATCATTTTTTACTTTCTCTTACCTATATAAAGTGAGAAAGTGTCAAAAATTCACACCAGATTTTACTTTTTTATACTTATTTATGCAATTAGACTTAAAAAATTATACATAAATAACTACAAAATCGTAGTATATGAGGCGAAACATGAAGTTGGAAAAAGAAAGAAAAAAAAAATCATAAATATATTCCAAGTAATAAAATGGAAAGCAATGAGCTTTGAAGCGTACAATTCTTTATGTATCCTTTAGGGACATGAAAAGAAATGGCTGCCGAATAAAACGAGGTTGACAGAAGTAGAAAGAGAGCAAGAAGGAAAGGATGGAGAGGCAATGCAATGCGCGACAAAAAAAAAAAAAAAAAAGACGAAAAAATGCATTCGTTTCCTGAATATGACCTAAGAATAGGTGTTGGAATATACGGCCCAATATATTTGAATCCTGGCAAAGGATTTGTCGTTCTTACTTTGCATCTTCTTCTTTGACATTTTTTTTTTTTTTTTTGATCGTTCAGATTATTTTATTTTAAATTCATAGTTGTTATCAACGAACTCCATTCGTTACTGTAATCTATAATTCTGTTAGTGTGTCACAAAATCGAATTTTAAAATTTACATTTTTTCTTTTAATTAAAATTTTTTTTCATATATATATATATTTATAGGTCATTCTACAAAAAATGGGTTAACTTTGGGGTCGAATTTGAAATGCACAATTTGTAACTTTGATTTCAATTGTTAGTAATGATTTTGATAGACAATAAGTTAATTTTATTGTATCCATATAGTAACACTCAGATTTTTTGATTTTTTTTTTGAATTAAATATATAAGCTCATCAGCCTCTTAACTTTAACACCCTCCCCCCCCCCCCCCTTCTCGAAGAAACTTAAAGTGGAGAAATTTTTTTTAGATAATATAATAATTATAAATAAAAAACAAATAAAATAAAAATTTTTTTTTCTTGAAATAAAAAATAATTTTAATACAAAATTCGTAATTATTAGAGATTTTTTCAATTATTTATAAGTTTTTTCTTAGATTTTAGAATTTATGAGAGTTAATAAAATAATTATTAAAAAAAAAAATCATTAGGGAAAACAATAGGTATTTTTTTGTTTTGGAGGCTTTGGGGGGAGGGGCCCGCCCCCCCCCCCCCCCCGAATACGCCACTGTTTCCAATAAGCGAAGTTAACCAATTTTTGTAGAATGACCCATATATATATATATATTTTTTTTTATATCATCTTTCTCACTTTGTATATTTTAAATAGCTTAGAAGAAATTATTTTAGCATAATTTTCTTTCATAGCTTTTTGTGGAGTTTAATATCCTTAAAGAAGTTAGCAAAGATTAATCAAAACCCTTATAGTCGTTTTCTGGCAAAGTGATAAAAAGTATAAAAGTACCAAAGTTCCTATCCTTCACTCTTCTATTATCATAAATCCTCTAGGATAATTTCTTTAATTTCTTTCTTTTATTGCCACACTTACTCGGCCCTCATGTATCCCAACAAAAAGAATGAGACATTTTCGGAGGTTTTAACTCCTTCACTTGTATTCATAAATTATAATTGTTTTAAGATAGTTTTGGCAGGATGAAATATATTTTAAAAGTCTTTTTGGAAAATATATTAGAAAAAATTTCATTTTTTTATTTATTATTTATTATGATTGATTAAAACATTTATATCTTTTAGGGCTTTAATATTTCACTAATATCGAAAGAGGCTACAATACACATTTAATTTGTTTTAAATTTGAACATTGTTTAATAGTTTTAAAAAAATTTGTTTGAGATCTTTTTCAGCATTTAAGGCCATTTTTTCTTATGGATGCTTTTGTCTTCTAAGTTTTTAATATTTCACTAATTTGGAAAGAAGCTACAGAGTTAAATTTGAATATTGTTTAATATTTTTTTTTTTTTCATTTGTTTTAAGATCTTTTTCGGCAACTGAGGCCACTTTTTTAATGAATATTTTTGTCTTCTAGGATTTTAATATTTCAGTAAGATGGAAAAAAAGCTACATAGACCCAATCACTATTTATTTCAATATGATTGATCAGGACCGGAACTAGGAGATTTTTTAAGGGGGGCCAAATTTAATTTGCCGCCCCCTCCTTAAAATTTTCTATA
Source organism: Euborellia annulipes (assembly GCA_023213315.1). Classification (NCBI taxonomy): domain Eukaryota; kingdom Metazoa; phylum Arthropoda; class Insecta; order Dermaptera; family Anisolabididae; genus Euborellia; species Euborellia annulipes. The sequence goes on along the minus strand of JAKCPI010018191.1, from coordinate 10,875 downwards.
CAAAATTCATATTATTTTACCTTTTTTTTTTTTTAGTAAATCTTTAATTGCTACCCGGGGCACGTGCACCCACTGTCCCCCTCCCCCCCTAGATCCGGCCCTGTGATTCCCCCCCAATTCAATTGAAATAATTTTATCTCTTGAGACGGGAAGCGAACCCGGGACCCAGGCATGAGAAATAAAAAAAAAAAAATAGTTATAATTTTTGCTTTTTTTTTCTCTCTCTCTCTATATATATATACTACCCTTTCTATTGAAACCAAGATTAAGTGTCTACTCGGCGTAATTAATTATTTATAAATCATTTTCGAGTTCTATCCCATTTGCCTCGAGTTTTCCTTCACTAATTCATTAGTTTCCAAGCCTATTTTCTTAAGTGATCCTCTGGTCGAAATGCCTTTGAAATGGGGTAGAATATGCAGCAAATATATTATTATTATATATATTAATAATTATTAAATATAGATCAACTCCTGGGTTCAGATAATCTATCCATTCAAATATTGAATTAAGTGTGAAGTAAGAGTGGTAATTTTAATTTTTTCCAAGAGTCGTAGAAACTATAAAAAAAAAACTTTTCATTTAAATAAATACCTAAAATTTTAATTATACATATTATTAATTTATTCATTAAATAAATAAACCAAAATACAAAAAAAGTTTTGATTTTTAAATTTTTTAATAAATAAACATATTATTAACTTAAAATAAAAGAATAATTATTTTAATATTATATTTATTTTTGAAAAATATACTTGAAGATGATTGATATATAACTTTATATTGGTTGACGTAGTTTTGCGTGACGTCATAATATTATATCTAATTTCTTTCTCTTACCACTAAAGTCTTTCAACGCGTTAAGATGAAAAATTATTTTAATATTATATTTATTTATTTTTAAGCAATATACGTAACAATGATTGATATATATATATATATACTTTATTTTGGTTCACGTAGTTATTCGTGACGTCACAATATTATTTATAATTTTATTGAAGTCTTTCAACGCGTTAAGATGAAAAAAAAAGAATTAATTATTTTAATATTATATTTATTTATTTTTAGGCAATATACTTGAAAATGATTGATATATATATATAACTTTATTTTGGTTCACGTAGTTTTGCGTGACGTCACAATATTATTTATAATTTCATTCTCTTTCTACTGAAGTCTTTCAACGCGTTAAGATGGACGTTCTTATGCTAAATAGATATTTGCCTTATTTTTGCCAATCCGGCCATACAATTACTATTGAAGAATGTTCTTTAATACAAAATTCTTTAGGAAGACTTCAAGAACATCATCAATATCTTTATATGTATTTTTGGGGAAAACTCTTTGGCCTTTTATCTGATTATTATATTGCTTATGGAACTGATCTCCAGCCTATAACTTCAAGAAAATTTTATTATAGGTAATCAAATATGCAAATATATTAATTATCAATTTACATAAAATATTAAATTTTTTATATTTAAAACGGATGTTATTAGATATTAATGGCGGTTTAATCTCTTTGCGGAAAGTGTTCTAAATGCTTTCAATTATTAAAATATCTTTATTATCTAAATAAAATTTATTCGTTGTTTATTTTAATATTTTATGTAAAAATTTATTAAAAAGTAACAAATTAGAAAAACATTATATATATATATATATATTTTTATTTATTTTATTCCAGTTTTTTTTCGGGCATCCTTGAAAGCATTGTGGATGCTATAAATCTAAATTAATTTTATTTATAATAAAGTTTATAATAGAAATAGGGAATTTAATAAAAACTTTCCAAGACGTGGATGGGGACGGTTTTCTCTTATTTAAATTTTAGTTTTTGAAATTTTCTCGCTCTCCTATTATACTTCAAGTTCAAGTAATAATTAGAAACAACACTAACAATTAAATAAAAATAATTTCATAATTTTTTTTCTAAATTGTTACTTTTTGAATAATTTAAAATAAAAAATATAATACATTTTTATTATCATTTTAGCAAAAATTGTATCGATTGGTATTATATGACATTGCCTTATGTCAAACACATGGTATTAACGGAGCATGCAGTTTTTCCATTACAAGGAGATCCATGTTTGGTAGTGGATGTTAATAAAAAATGGAAAACCCTTCTTGGAGGTTGTACTGTCAATACAAATGATGAAAATCCAAGTGATTCTCTTCTCGATGAAATTTCTGCATTTAATCTTAAAAAGGAAACATCTAAAGTAATTTAAAAAATCATTTTTTAATAAATAAACATATATATTTTCCAATCATTTTTATTTTTTAAAGAAATTAAACGCAATGGAGGAGATTATTTTGTATGAAGGTGAATTAAAAGAAGAAGATCGTGTTGCAACAATTATACAAAATATAACTTATGAAACAACAATCGCTCCACGGGGCTCTATTATGAAACTACCAAATGAAGACATCGTAAGAAATCCAGGTTTTCGTGGAATAGCATATGAAGATTCTCTATCGAACGTCGAATATATTCATAGCAGATATCCACATTATGATATGACAACTAATCTCATCCAAAGAGAGATATGTGATCCGTCTATAGATTTTTTAGATGCGATTGATATTGATATTCCACCAAGTAAATAAATACAAATATATATTTTTTAAAATTTGAATTATTATTAAATTTTTCTTATTTTTTTTTTTCTTTTTAGACAGTTGCTGGGGAATTCAGAGAGAAACAAACGAAAAAATTGTTTTTATTAAAAGTCTTAGATGGCCAGGAGCAGTTTTTTTTCACAAATTAGAATCGCCAGAATATGGAAATTTTTATATCGGATATGGAAGAAGAAATTGGGATCTACCTTTCATGCTTTAAGATAAAATATTAAAGCACTAAAAAAATTTGCTTGATTTTTGATTTGTTTATAAATACAAAAATGTTCATTTCTTGAAAAAAATTAATAAAAGTATAATAATTAACATATAATATAAAGTTCATTTTAATTTCCATCTTCTTATTTAACTTATTAAAATAAATTAAGTTCTTATAACCAATTTCTTATTAGAAAATAAAGTAAAAAATGCTACTTTAACTGAAATAAATTCTAGACACCTGGGGCTTAATAAAATCAACTGTTTCGGTCGTGATATGAACGATCTTTAGATTCTTGACCATTTAACTTATAAATATGGTTATTTTCATTTTGCTGACATCCAAACTTGACTCTTCAATAATAATTTTTTATGGGAAAATATATTTTAGTGTTATATATTTAATATAAAAATTTTTACCCTTGAATGAGAAATTTTGTATCTGTTTATAGCTCTAAAGATTGTCCATACCTGGCCCGAAACATCATCTGAAAAATAATAAAATAAATAAATAAAAATATTGATTATAACTGGATATGACTGATGAGTAACTATATTCACGAGATAATGAAGAGTCAGGCAACAAAAAACAAAATTTCAATTTTTGTTAATTTAATGTTTTTTGTTGGCTGCCTTTTCACAATCTCCTGAATATTATATAATTTCTTGTGTATTTTCCGTATTTTAATATTACTTTTATCCTGTTTTATCTCTCTAATTTAAATTATTTGTGATCTTTGAAATCTCCTAAGAGGGGTCTCAAAATTTGTATCTCAAATAATTAAAGAAATTTTTCAAAAACATTTTTTATTTAATGAATTCTTTTAGAAAATTTCTTTTTTGATATATTTTTTATGACTAATTAATTAACCTTAAACTGAATTAACTAAAAACTGTTCATATTCACTTCAAGACAAAATTCATCTAATTCTTTCATTGATAGCCAATGAGAAAGCTAATTTTAACTGTGGCCATCAACTATTAATACTATTTTTTAATTAAATTCATTTTTATTTCCTAAATTATTTAAAATAAATATTTTTTAATTTTTTTGATAAATTTTTTTTTGGAAAAAATTCCTAAATTATTTAATTTATAATGAATTTATAATTTTTAAATTAAAAAAAAAAAAAAAAAAAAAAAAACTCATGTGACTGATCGCACACCACACAACTTTCTCTTACCTTATTAAAGGTAAGAGAAAGTTGTCTAACTTAAATATAAAATTTCCACCTCCATCAAAATCTCGACATCGAATTTTTGACATGAAACCAATAATGTCTTTAATCTAAAAAAATTTTATTATAAAAAATTGTAAAAAAAAGAATAAAAAAAAAAAATTTTAATCTAAAAATGTATTATTATAAATCAAATATTAATTAAATAATTTAGAAAATAAATATAAATTTTATTAAAATTTGTAATAAATAAATTAAAGTAAATAACGTCCACGTTCAAAAACTAGCTTTCTCGAGTAAGTTGGGTGATTTTTACCTTGAGGTGAATTTAAACCAGAGTGGTCTACTGCTTATCGCCTCGACTAATCGCTTCCTTTGTTATTTATTACATACTAGCCAAATAACATATAATAATAAGCGCAAAATTTCACATCTCATGCGTCTGCATAAGATTATTATTTTTGTTTTAAATTATTAAGTTAATCAGTTGAAATGTATTATATTTAATCAGTGACTTGTGTTTATTTTTATCTAAGCTTGCCAACTTAAAGTTACAATAATACTGGTGATTTCAGAGCATACAATGGATTGTATAGACTTCATAATGGGACACTTTGTGCGGGGGTATCAAGGGAGGCGATTATGTTGTGTGTTGAATCGTTCCAGTGTTCATGTTAACTCTGTTAACTCACTTAGCACATTCAAAACGGCGAACAAGAAAACGAGTCCCATTGCTCTTAACTTGGAGCTTTGATAAAGTAACATAATTATCATGCATGCTACTTTAATAGTATCAACAAAAACAAACAAAAAAAAATATTCTAAATTCTTAAGTGAACTTAAGAAATAAAATTTAAATTGTATGGACCCTGATATTTTTCCTTTTTTTAGCTCTTTCTCAAAGTAAAAAATAAAATAAAAATAAAACATTGTAAAGAGATAAAATCAAAATTGAAGTTGTTAAAATACATATTCACACTAAAATTGAGAAGTTTATTTACTCTTGAGCCTTTGGGAATCATTAAAATTATCTTTCGTAAACTATTTTATTACTAATTAAACAACTGCAATCGACGCATTTGTGATTCATTTTTGATTTAATTCGTCTATAAACGTACTAAAGTATTAAATAAAACCGGATAGTAAAATACATTTTAAGCGATTGTTATTGACAAAGATATTCGTAAAAGAAATTTTATTAAATACTGAAATCGTCATTTTAATGCAACGATATATAGCGATATAAAGTTGTGTTCTTTGCGCCAGCATACAACATTTTTAATATTAAAATACAGTGGGACGAGGATTGGAAGATCTACCTACCTTTCACATTATAAGAAAATAAAGTCATATCCGGGACTAGAGAAATACCTGAAAGAGAAGGCAGTCCAAGACTGGAAGAAAAATGTTTAGGCTCGAGCTAGATGCGGGAATATCTACAATAATTAAGAGGGAAGAGACAAGGAAGTCTGGAAGAGCCTGGAGAAGAAGTTAACATCGGGAGAAATAGAGGACACTGTGATTGAGTTGCTGATCGAAATGGAAGAAAGAAAAAATGAAGTACATTAAAATTTATGTATTTTTTGTGTTTTTATTATGTAGATCAGCGGTTACCAGCCCGTGGGCCGCGGACTGAATGAAAGTGGGCCGCGGACTGAATGATAGTGGGCCGCGGACTGAATGATAGTGGGCCGCGGACTGAATGATAGTGGGCCGCGGACGTCTAAGAAAAGATAAAAATTATATATATTTATATAAAATTATTAGGGTCCGACCGGAACAAGATTTTCAGCCGAAACCATAACCAAAACCGAAACTTGCATTTCCTATACAAAATTCATATCATTTTACCTTTTTTTTTTTTTAACTTTCCCCTAGCAAATCGAAATTTTTTCCGGGCTGAAAATTTTTTCCCTAACCCAGATTTCAATGCCTAATTTTCAAAAAAATTTCCATACCCCCCCCATCCCATGCCACCCGAATCTGACTCAATAAATAATCATAATCCTATGTTTAGGGAATTTTGAAAAATTTTTAAATAATTTTTTTTATTTTAAAAAACATTATAAGCTATAATAACTAACTGTTTCAAAAATTGTTGACATGAAGGCCACAATAACCTTTTACAAACTAGGAAAAAACTTTTAGGGTGGGACGGCCGTATTATTAAGTAGCCCCGGAGCCCATCAAGTCTGTCTGGGGCTCTGCTGATGACCAAAATGGCCAAAGGGAAAGACAAAAAGGAATCAATAAAATAATAATAATAATTTTAGGAAATATATTTTATAAAAAACTTTAAAAAACTAATTATAATATAATCATTATAGATCATAAGCCTAGGTGGCCGTGTTATGGGCGGCCATATATATGCTGGATGTGAACCAGATACGGCCAGTGTACAAGTTGGAATCCTGGAAAGGTTCCCATTTGCACATAAAAAGAGATTATTATCAAATATTCATAGATGGGTGAAATACTTGGAGAGTAGTAAGTTGCTTCTGGTTCACAAATTTGATCCTTTAGTTTTTTTTCTCTGGGTTTTGGTCTAAATCTGCTTATTGGGGGCATGCTTGTTTTTAGTTCTAGATTTTCTTCTTCTACATTTACTTCTTTTCCGTTTTGCCTAAATTCTTCTAAGAAGTCCACTGAAAAATTGAATATTTCTAATTAAAAATTTATTTTTTATTTATTCCCATCAATGAATGATGTGCAAAGAAAATGAATTTTCTTTAGTTCTCTTATATTTTCGATGCCTTCGCTATAAGTTTTTTTCTATTACTTTCTCTTTTATATATGAATATATATAGAGAGAAAATATTGGATTCATGTTAAAAAATTCGAAATTTTGATAGATATACACGTTTTAAGGTCCCCTGAGTTCAAAAAAGTGGTTTTTGCAACATGGTCTGTCTGTGTGCCTGAGAACAAAATATCTCAATAACGAAAATAGCTAGAAGTGGCAAAATGAGAATATACATTTTAAAGATAATCTAAAAAATAATTGATTTTTGAATTTTAATCAAAATTGTTAGAGAGAATTTTGAGAAAGTTGTCTGCTGTGCCACAGTCCCACCAGATTTTTTTTAAATAAACATAGAGTAAACAGTTTAAATCTAACTCTTTTGGTAAAGAATTTATTATAAATTATGGAAAATAGAATTTTTCAAATTTTATTACAGGAATAAAAAATGAGAACAAAAAAGTATTTTGAGGACTTGATAGTAGATAGAGTCTCTGATTTATCGATGAGAACAATATTTCTATAAAATTTCATTTCCCTTTTCGAAAAATTTCTCTTTATGGCTATAGACCCTACTAGAAAATAAATTTGAAGTTGAGAATAGTTTTATGTAAAAATTTAATTAATGATAAAATAATTAATTCTATTTGGAATTCAGTATAGCATCTAATAAATTGAAAACATTGTATGCCATCATTTTATTTTATTTATTTTTTTTTTTTGATAGATTATGCTTACCGTTTTCTTCCATTATCTTCCACATATCAAAATATTTATTTAATATATATATATATATATATATATATATGTATATAAAAAAATGCGATTCCTAGAACGCTTTCAATCACAGAGTATATATTTCAATATTTCAATGATATGAAATGATTACAACAGGGGGGGTTCAACTCAATGCTTTGCTCATGTAATTAACGCCCCTCCATTTCCCCTCAAACGCCACCGAATTTTTAAACCGCTATATTCAAAATTCTTTTGCCTAAAGTAGGCGGAGCTTGTGGGTGGGCGGAGCTTTACTGAACCACAAAATTCAAAATTCTCTTGAATAGATATTATTTGTATATACTAGCCCCCCCCCCGGGGCCCCCATATAAAATATTTATATTTTTTTATTTTAAGAGTTGTTATATATAATTTTCTTTATTATTATTTAATAATGAAAATATATAATATGGATTTATTTAAAGGTTATTATAAAAATAAAAGAAATTAATGCTGTGAAAATAACTTTATTAAAAAAAAAAAAAGAATAATGTAACAAATAAATGTATAATCCACTTCCAAAACTTGTCACCAAATTCTCATTAGAACTCTTAGAGTTCTCTGTAACATTATCGGTAAGCGGATTTAAACATAGATCCAAAAGTATGGGTGGTTTAATTAAAATATCAGGAACTGCATTTTTTACCAACCGTTTGTTTATTTACTAGTTGTTTTGCGGAAAAATGCAACGAGCATAGTCTTAAGTCTTTATTTATAATTTGAGATGGTTCGGTAAAATTCCCATACCCTGCTATTTTCATCCATTCCTTAAAGAAAATAGGGTTTTTTGAAAATTTAAAAAACTTACATTCGAATTAATGTTTCGACCGTTTGATATACAATTTTTAAAAAAACATCTGACGTGTTTAACCATTTTGTATAAAAATTATTATTATTATTTTTTCGAAACCTAAAAAAAAAAATTATGATAAATTGTTTATAAAATAATGAAATAGGGAAATCGATATACACACCTTTAGTTATTTTCACAATTGAGATTAAAAAAAAAAAAATCATTGTGTGGTTTTATGAAACCACGATGCAAGTGAAACTTTTTTCGGATCGTAGGCGTCGAGTGAAAGATAAGTTTTAGTGGGGGGGACGCCCCCCTGGTAGCGCCAATAAAACTTTCTGAGGTCTGGAATATCATTTTTCAAATAATTAGATCATAGAGAAGCGTCATTTTAAATTTTATTAAAATCGAGTGAAAGATAAATTTTAGTGGGGGGACGTCCCCCCGCCAATAGAACTTTCTGAAGTCTGGAATATCATTTTTCAAATAATTAGATCCTAGAGAAGCGTTATTTTAAATTTTATTAAAATCGAGTGAAAAGTAAATTTTAGTGGGGGGACGTCCCCCCAAAAGAACTTTCTGAAGTCTGGAATATCATTTTTTAATTAATTAGATCCTAGAGAAGCGTCATTTTAAATTTTATTAAAATCGAGTGAAAGATAAATTTTAGTGGGGGGGACGTCCCCCCCCAATAGAACTTTCTGAAGTCTGGAATATCATTTTTTAATTAATTAGATCCTAGAGAAGCGTTATTTTAAATTTTATTAAAATCGAGTGAAAAGTAAATTTTAGTGGGGGACGTCCCCCCCAAAAGAACTTTCTGAGGTCTGGAATATCATTTTTCAATTAATTAGATCCTAGAGAAGCGTTATTTTAAATTTTATTAAAATCGAGTGAAAAGTAAAAAAAAACATTTTAGTGGGGGGGGGACGTCCCCCCCAAAAGAACTTTCTGAAGTCTGGAATATCATTTTTCAATTAATTAGATCATAGAGAAGCGTTATTTTAAATTTTATTAAAATCGATTGAAGAATTTAAAAAAAAAAACAATAATTTTAGGGGGGGGAGGGGGCGTAGAGCGGAAATTATTTAATAGTATAGATAATTGTGATTAAATAAGTATAAATGCCGTAGCGTAGTAAAAAAAAAAACCTGGTGTGAGTCGCCATGACGTCACAACTAGTGACGTCATGGCTTGTAGCGTCATGGCTTTTTACGTCACCTCGTTACAAAGCGACATGCTGATAGAAGAACCAAAAAATTCGTAGTGATATAATAAAAGTTTCACTTTAAAAAAAAAAAAAATGCTATAAGGGAAAAAAAATTGTTTCAAAAAAAAAAAAAAAAAAAATTCAAGGGTCAGGTGGGTCAGGTTAATATGAAAGTTTGAAACAGGTTTGAATAGATGGTTTGAATTCGTTTGTAATTCCCTGTACGTTGAGAACGGTTGAGGACAGATTAGCCAACCTTCCAAAAAAATTTTTTTCATTAATATTTATTTTTTGCTTTTCTTTTATTATTTGTTTATTTTGTATAATATTTTTGGTTTTGTTTCATTGAAATATTAAAATTATTTTTTTAATTTGGAATCAGATACTTTATTTTTCAACTAGTTTTAAGTTGGTGTATTATAAAATGTTTCCATTGAAGGTATAGGAAGTGTCCCATCTGTATCTCCCTACCTCCCTGACTCAGACGACGCCATATTATTATTCACTTGATTTTGCTCATAAGTTGAAATAATACTAAAACAAATATCAGAAATTTCATTCCTCTAGACAAAGACTATTTCAGAAATTCAAGAACGATGGTAATTTATAATTTTTCCCATATATATATATATATATATATATTTAATTATTAAAAAAAATAATTTTATTTTTCAGAATTCCTCAAATTCTTCTTCCAGTTCTAGTTTAGATTCGAATGATAGGGCTAATTATGTCAAAAATCTTCAAAAACAATATAATTTCTATTTAAATTTAATAGAAAATTTACATGAATCTCAAGATATATATGAAATTATAGATAAAAAAAAGAAGATCAAATTAAAGAAGATCAAAAAAAAACTTGTAGCAAATATTTCTAAATATATTGAAAATTATATTCCTCAAGGTATAACCAAATTAATTTTATTTAGTATTTGAAAAAAAAAAAAATAATAATAATAATAATAAAGGGGGAGAGAATTATTGTGTTGTGTGTTTATTCTGAATATGGATATCATTAAGATCGTTAAGAATCTTATATTTTTCCAGGAACAGAAAAAGAACATGATGGCCTTTTACAATTTCAAATTTTGAATAATATGTGGAATAAACAACAAGAATCTTTAATGTGTATTCAGTTGCTTGATGAACAAATAAAAAAACAAATGGGACTTATTAAAGAGTAAGTAAAAATTTGATTGTCATTAATTAATAATAACCAGCATCAGACTAGAACTTCCTATAAAAGAAAACTTGGACTCAAACACAGAATTTCTACCAAATGGCATCACGATTCAGATTTCTCTTTTCTTCATGTTGTTAAGGTTGTTCGGAC
>JAKCPI010018190.1:0-27028 GCA_023213315.1 Euborellia annulipes | reverse complement strand
TCGAGACGCGCACTTTCCAAAAATTTGATGAAAATTTCAATGCGACTACTTGTAAAGAAGAAGAAATTTAATATTCTTTAATTTTGCATTTAAACAATTCAACGATTATGGAGAAAAATAAGGCCGATTTCTCTAATATATTCAACATCAAAATGGCGTTAGCTATCAAAAAAAAAAAAAATTATTGCAAGTTTAATTCATTGTGAAAAATATCTAAAATCCACACAGGTCTTGTTTTATTTAAGACTTCTTTAATGACTCTTCTAAAAAAATAAATTATATCTTTAATGTTAGAATTTATTAACGCTGAAAATTAAACTAAGCACACTCTTTATTTGATGTTTAAATCTTTAGAAGTGTCATTACGTTCATAAACTTGACCAAATGGCGCTATATTTTTACTTTTCGAACGCCACCTACCCCCCCCCCTGACGTAAAAGAGAAAGATTGAGTATAATGCATTTTAAAAATTAATAGCAAAACAACAACAACAACAACAAGAACGGAAGGAATGGACGCGCCATTAGCCAGGCCCTGAGGAGGAAATTTACCGACCGTCAGATAATATTGCTCTAAGTATTTCCCATAGCGCCACCTAAATTGCTCGCCTCTGCTCTTAAATTTGCCAAAATATTAGCCATAGATTCCAGTTAGCGTCAGAAGAAAATTAGGCGAAAAAAAAATGAGAATAAAAATTATTGATTTTTTAATTAAATAATTAAAAAAGAACAAAAAAAAACTGGAGTGACAAGTACGAATAGCATTCATAATTGCTTAATGTGTGTGTGTGTGTGTGTGTGTGTGTGTGTGTGTGTGATTTTGTGTTTTTATTAACAAATTCTTCCACTCATCGAATTGAGATGATGTTTGGCCCATTTACAGTTGTAAGATATAGAAAATAGGTAGAATAGGGAACGTTTCGGCTGGGATATACACTGCCATCTTCAGTCTTCAAGTCAGGTACAAAACTAACAAAATTACTACACCAAATCCGAGGGCTTATAATTTCTTAATTTGATAGATAGATTTGAATCATTCTTGTAAAAATCTGGTGTGACCAGATTTTTTTGTGTTGAAATATTTCAATGGCAAAATGAGAATATACATTTTAAAGTGATTTTAAACAAAATCGTCTGAGCGAATTTTGAGAAAATCGAAAAAAACTGAAAAAATACATTAGTAAAGTACTAGTAATTTTTGGCTGATTTTGATAAAAGGCTTATTTTCATGCCTTTGGGGGGTGGCTAACTTAAATATAAAATTTCAACCCTCTAGCTCAATTCCTTCATGCATTGATCACACTTTAAATTGACATACAGACAGACAAACCATGTTGCGAAAACCAGTTTTTTTTTGATTCAGAGGATCTCAAAACGTGTAGTCCTATAACCATCAAAATCTCGACATTAATCCAAATGACGTGGGGACCACGCAACTCTGACGTCACTGGTGGCGACCAGAAGTCGCACTCTCCACTACCAAACCATTCATTTTGCAACCTTTGCCTAGTTAGTTATTGAGTGATTTTTAATATCCAAATTTGTGAAGAAGTGGTAAACTATTCTATCTTGTGGGATTATTCACATACTGACTATTCTAATAGAAGTGCACAGAAGTGGTTGTGTGCTAGCCTTCTATACCGAGGGTCGCGGGTTCGGATCCCAGGCAGGCCATTTGGATACCAAATGGCTTAAATAAGAATGCCTGGACCCCCAATAGATATGATAATAAATAACGGTTATCGTCAAAGTCTTACGTAGCCTAAGTTGCCGAAAAGACTGCGTAAATGTGTATGTATGTGTGTGTGAATGAGAAAAAACAGAATGCATTACTTTATGTTATTATATATTATGTATCTTTTATAACAGCATATAAATATATAAATATAGGCCAGATATAGGCTAATAGGGGATCAGCTGTTAGACTAGCCTGCCATCTATTGCAAGAATGCTTAACTAATTTGACAGTTGATTTTTTTTTTAAATAAATCATCTAAGCTTATTTTAAAAATTTCTTAATTAATATGTGATTAATAATAACAATAAATTCATTTTTAAATTTAAAAAAAATTAAAGATTCTTGGGGCAGATTGTTTTTTTGTATTTGCTTGATAACAAAAAAATTAATTACGATAATTTTTTAATAAGTCATTAAAAAAATTATAGCTTGACGTCCCAATAATCAATTTAATTCTTTTAAAGAAAAACCGCATTGAAAAATTCCTTATAATAGTCTAGTTTTCATCATTCAATTATATATTGCATCTGATTGATTTTGTCTAAAAGATTATTGTAGCTACATCCATTTATTATTTATTATGCAAATTGATACTCAAATATTAGTTTATGTTTATTTTAAAACGTTTTTCTATAAATTCCTCCTCTCTGTGACGTCACTCTATTGACAACTGACACCATCATGAATGAATGACAGCAAAAACTGTCAACTAATCGATCCGATATTCATAATCTGTCGTTGCGGGTTTATAAGAAAAAAAAATTCGAGCACGCATGTCAGTCAGTCTCTCTCTCTATATGTCTATCGTCTGTCCAATTGATCGATTTTTGAATATTTCAGAAGAATAATTCGATTAATCTTCATCATCACCAGACAGAGAGCTTTGTGTTTATTCTTTTTTAATTTCACCCCCAATGCTCAGTTAATTGCATAAACGACTCTCTTTTTTTTGATATCTCCTCTTTCTCTCTTAACTTTTGGCAAAGTTAAAAAAAAAAAAAATTTTTTTTAACCAGGGGGTAAAAAACAAAACAAAAAAAAAAATAAGCCTTTTAATTGAATGCGCTTTTGATCATTAAACAAGATTGTTTTGTTCAATTATGCGTTCAGTTAATTGACAAGTCTTTATGGGATAAAAGAGTTGCTCTATTGGCTTTTTTTTTTTTAAGTCAAACGCATCGACGCACTTGGTTAGACACAGAGAGCAGCCACCAAGAACAACACAACACACATTGAAATTCAAAACATCCGATGCATTCATTAGCACATACATACACCACAAAAATCACTAAATTAATTTATTTTATTCAATAGGCTATAGAAGTTTTGGAAGGAATATAATATCATTCAAGTAAAAAACATTGTTTACACGGACGACATACTTATAAATTTTGTGTGCATTGTGTATATATACCTATATCTCTATAATTTGTAATGAAACCTTTTTAGGCCATCTAATAGTCTTTCTTAGATATGAGTAGTACGAAAGCGTTTGATCTGATCGGTCAATGCCAGACATTCCATTATTGTAATCTCGACGAGTCTGTGCTTGTCCGCGTACCAATTAACTCGTAGTTGGCTTCCGGCGAAGAGATTTCTGTTACAGAAGCCAAATACCTTAAAAAAACAAAAACATTTTTTATGATTTTTGATGATAACAATGCACTAGTTTTTAATGATATGGTGTGATTAAATCAAATTGTCTTTTTAGGCCTAATTTCCGAAAATTGCCGTGACAGTCTACGTGTTAAATTATATAAATGTGTTGAGATTAGTCACTTTTAGTGACGTCATCGCACAAGAAAATTCCAATTTTCTGTGCATGGGAGCCCGTCGTCAACTAGGACACCCTCCCTAGCATAGAAGAAGGAACCGAGTGAAACCAAAAATAAGGATTAGTTCACTAGCTAGAGATGAAAGCAGGAGGAGGAGTTAGAAATAGGAAATAATGTAACCTCACGGGGTGCCGGAGGATGGCTACGGCCAGAGGTCGGATGGGTTTGATAAGAAGATAGGATAAGAAATATTTATTAGGTTTTTGATGACTCTTGCCCTCTTTATGAACAAAAAAAAAAAAAATCACTCTCCGAGTGTTAAATATACATACATATACATACATTTAAACAATTTACATTACAGAGATAACCTTTGTAATTCCAAAATAAAGGATTTTAGTCTTAATTTAAAAACATTTATTGTGGTAGATTCCCATATGTTTATAGGCAACATGTTCCCAAAACTTTGATGCCTGGATGACAAACGTTCCTTGTACTGGGAAGTTCGGTGAACAGGGATCTGAAGGTCCATGCCATAACCCCTCAAATCACGGACTTGAAACGTCCTTCTAAAATTAAAAAGACCTAGTAGATACTCCGGCTACCCACTCGCAAATATCCTATAAAGACTCATTCCCATAAAATATTTTCGTCTGTAGCTCAGTTTCATCCAGCCTAGCTTTACATAATAAGGTGTAATGTGATGAAAAGATGGTACGTTAAAGATGAATCTAATGCTAGCATTCACAAGACGATCAAGTTTAATACTGAGTTCACAGTTAATGTCGTTATAAATTAAACAACCATAAACAAAAATGGGAAGAATAAGAGAATTCACAAGATGGATGCGAATAGTAACAGGAAACATGTCTGCCATATTTCCTAAGACCTTATTTGACATTGACAAGACATGCTCCTTCCAAGATAAAGTTGGGTTAAAAATTATAACGAGGTTGGAGACGGTATTCTCATACGGAATAACATCTCCATTAACAATTATCTGTAGCAAGGTAATTTCAGTCAGGTTTGAGGTGTGTGTCTTCGAGAACGTAAGCCCCGGCCGATAGGAATTCCAAATAAAAATAAATTTCAAAACAATCTAATTATAATTTCCCTTAATTCTCAACTCATTATTACGATTTGAAATAAAAACGTAATAAATTCACATTTCATCTAATCTTTTCTCTAATTATAAAGCATGCCTCTCCTTCTCTAAAGGATTATAAATAAAATTAACCCTAAATACACTTATTTAGTATTCGGATAATAATTTCATTACCCAAGGAGGTAATAAAGAGAGTATTTAGCATTCGTAGAGGGAGAGCTGTGACTGCTGACCCGAGTGATGTTTTTAATCACGCTTTATTTATATTTATAAGACGTGGAAAAGGACTTCTTTTTGTTTTTAAGTAGACACGGATTACGGAAGTTTTGAGCCGGATCAAATGTCGCTGCAGCTCAGAAATGGACCTCCCCACCCCCCCTCCCTCTGGCATCTCATATCTCTTCCTTGGAATCCCAATGAATATTAAAATAATTTCCGCCTGCAAACAAACAGCTCTTGTCTTCTTCTAGCTGCAATCTCCTGTTGCGACTTTACATAATTTACTTTTTCTTTTTTTTATTTTTACTTTCTCTTATTTTCTTTAAATTTTTTTTTTTTATCCTTGTTAAGTGTTGGCAAGCTAGCAGTTTTTTTTTTTTATAGGCCTATTGAACTTAACCAGTTTATGATAAAATAGAATAAATGACTTTGCCGATCAACCAAAAATTGAACTGTGTATCTGTAGGAATTTAATAATGTATTTCGTCAACGTTAACTCAAAAATTTTACGCATAAAAATGTTCAGAACCGAGAGCGGATACAAAGGGGAAGGTAAAGAGGGTATTTACCCCCCTCCCCCTCCCCGAAAAATATTTCCCTTGGAAATTTAATGTTATTTTTAATATAAGATTTTAAAAATTTATACTTAAAAATTTGATTTATTTGTATATTCTGGTAAACAAGTGCAGAATGTAGCTTTAAATTACTGAGAGTTATGTACTGTGCAATCAGTCACACCGGATTACTCCCCCCCCTATAAAACTCCTCTGAAACCTCCCTTGCCAAGAACTGAATGATTTTTATATATGAATTGTTTAAATTTAAACTGGTAAACGTTGGCTCTAGTTGAAACACTATGCTTTAATAGGAGAATGAAATTCAAGTAAGATACCCAAGGTTATTTGTTTCAATGATTTATTTATTTAACATTAACACTTTATAGGTATTTCGACACCATATGTGTCATCATCGGAAGTGAATTACATATAGTATGTAACATACAACCTTACATATAGTATGTAATTCACTTCCGATGATGACACATATGGTGTCGAAAATACTATAAAGTGTTAATGTTAAATAAATAAATCATTGAAACAAAAAACCTTGTGTATCATACTTGAATTTAATTCTCCTATTAAAATATGAATTGTTGCTGGTTTCAGATTTAAAGAGAGAAATAAAACGGCAAAAAAAATTTCAGAAATCGCCTTCCTATACCATATATTTGGAAATATTTCGGCCGGCCTAACGCCTGGCCATCTTCAGTGCAGGATATAGTTCTTTGGCGATCCTTCGTCTGGTGACTTAAACTTTTGCATGAAAAGAAGAGGGGAAGGAGAGCATTCAAGTGTTCGTTCTCGTGAAAATCTCCTGGACTGACTTCATCATCATCACCATCTTACGTAGTACTGTACGTATATGGGTGTGGGTACGAAGCTTTTTTTACTTATATCTCTGGAAATATTTATCGGATTAGGATGATGTTTGGCAAATTTGTAGTCCTAAGTGGGCTTAAGGAGATATTAACACTTGAACTAAATCGGCCCTCAGGGGGCTGTAAAAAAGCGCGATAAATAAACCACGGGTTTTCTCAACTTCCTATATACCAAGTCATTTGCAACTCATTCATTATAATTAGGACAATAGCCTTGAGGTTTGGAGAAAATTTCATAATCATCCGTCCAGTGGTTCTGAAGTTATTCGTAAAAAAATAAATTGTGCTTCAAGATTTTAAACTTCATTACTTCATATAATATATCGAGATTTAATTTAATTATATATAATTAATATATTTAAATCTTCAGTTAAGTGTTTAATCCACAGAAATAAAAAAAGTGAAGTTGCCACCATACAACAACCCAATTCACAAAAATAAAAAAAAAAAAAAAAAAAAAAAAAAACACTCGATAAGAGCGGTGAAAGTTTTGCAACTTTATTGCTTATTTTCCAAACATAAATTATCAACATAGCTTAAAAAGAATAAAAAACTAAAGCACATGTATTTATGTTTATTTATTTATTTATTTTTTTTCGGGAATAAAACAAAAAGAAGAAAAAAGAAGCAAAACGTTTCCCTCCATCAGGATAATAGAAACTTGATAGGGATCAACAAAAGAGTTTTTGATTCTTGTTCGTTCGTGGACCTCTCTCATCCACAACAACAACAATAAACAACAAAGAACGGGGGGAGGGGAGAAAGACTAGAGGAAAATAATATGAATTTTTTTTCTCTCTGTGTAAGAAAACACCGTGAATATTTTAGAATTCCTCTCTCTCGCTGTTTCCCGACATGATTTAACAAAAAAAAAAAAAAAAGAGAGAGAGAGAATAATGTGTTTTTCCCGGCATGAATAAAATGGTCAACCATCGAAGCTGTTTTTATTACACTTGACGAACTCGAATCAATTTAAAATTGCTATGATTTGATTTTTCCACTTGTCTAGTTGTTGTTTGTTATTGATAAAAAAAAAAAAATTGTTCAATTTATTCATCTCTTATTTATTCTCTCGAATAAAATTATAGTAATTTCTATTATAAAGTCTAGGCAATGATTTTAAAGGAAATCATCAGTCCAGAAAGCGATTTTTTTTTTATCTGGAGTAAAAAAGACATATTATTATGACTTGTTCAGCAAATCGCCCAAGTACAGTCATTTTCAATATTAACCATCACCCTAGAGAATGGAGCTGTGAAATTAGGCAACCAGAGCGCTTAACTGCTTTAAATGTTGCCTCAAAAATATTATTTCCCCTGCAATATTAAAAAATCATTGTGTGGTTTTATGAAACCACGATGCAAGTGAAATTTTTTTTCGGATCGTAGGCGTTTAACTGAAAATTTTCAGAAAATTATTCAATTAAGGGTATTAAAATCGCTTTTTTAATCTTAACTTAATAATTGGAAAATGGGAAATCAATAGATGCATGTTAAAAACTGAGAACAATATTTATTTAGTAATTGAAGATTTGAATAATTTTAAATTATTTTAAAAATTATATTTTATCAATTTAAAAATTGAATAATTAAATCTCACAATTATTTTTTTATAATTCGTCATATATATTAAATTTCAACTTTCATATTTTTGTCGTCACGGCTTGTGACGTCATGGCTTGTAGCGTCAAGGCCTTTGACGTCATGGCTTGTAACGCGACATGGTGATAGAAGAGCGAAAAAATTTGAGACGATCAAATAAAAGTTTCACTTTTAAAAAAAAAATGTATTTATTTATTTTAGAAATATTTATGAATAAATATTTCCCCCCGGCCCCCTCCCCCCCCACACTAACAAAAAAACATTAGCCAAACAACAATTCCACTTCAATTACATTTATTTAATGTGAATATTTCATTATCAATACAATGATATCATCCTCAGTTCAAACCTGGACATTATGTGAGTGAAGTGTTAATATTTTTGTTTAATAACTATTTTTACTTTCTCTTACCTCTATATATATGTTAATATATATATAGAGAGAAAGTATTGGATTCATGTCAAAAATTCGATGTCGAGATTTTGATGGATCTTCACGTTTTGAGGTCCTCTGAATCCAAAAAAGTGGTTTTCGCGACATGGTCTGTCTGTGTGTCTGTGTGTGTGTGTGTGTGTGTGTGTCTGTGTGTGTTCAATTTAAAGCATGAAGGAATTGAGCTAGGAGGTTGAAATTTTATATTTAAGTTAAACACCCCCGGGACCGGAAAAATAAGCTTTTAATCGAAATCGGCCAAAGAGTACTAGTACTTTACTGAGGTACTTTTCAGTTTTTTTCGATTTTCTCAAAATTTGCTCCAACGATTTTTTTTAAAATTCAAAAATCAATTATTTTTTAGATGCTCTTTCAAATGTATATTCTCATTTTGCGATTGAAATCTTCTGAAGACCACTTTACTCTTGTATTTCATAGGGAAGATAGGAGAAATGGTTGCCATGGTAACAAAATATAAATATTTTCCCATACTTATAAATTTTACATCTGAATTCATGTTCCATACTGTCGGGAACTAAATACATGTCGACACAAAAAATCTGGTGTGACAAGCACAGAACACAACTTTCGATTACCGAAGGTTTTTTTTTTTTTTTTTGGAATGGGTGCATAAGGTCCGAAGACCTATAATGACCAATAGTCACATGCAGCCAGGAAGAAAATAAAAACAAAAGGAGAAGCATAAAGGGGAAACTCAACTGCGGGAACTGAGAAGATGCCTGTTGAGGTTAGACTTGAAAGTCTGAAGATTGTAGGTTTTGGGGAAGATAGACGCAGGGAGCTTGTTCCAATCACGGGAGGTCATGGGGACAAAGGAAGAATGAAATTGTTTTGTTCTGTTAGTCGTGATCTGAACAGCATAGGGATGCTGGGAAGATGCCTCTCTTGTGTTCCGTGAATATGTTGCATTGGGTGGGATAATTGATTTTAATTCGGCAGAGCATTGACCATGGTAATACCTGTAGAAGAGAGATAGTGCAGATACTCTTCTTCTATGATCTAGTGACTGTAGGGATGCAGTAAGGGTAGAATCACCTATCAGTCTAATTGCACGCCTCTGTATGGCTTCCAAGGAGGAGAGAGCGTCTTTCGACGCCCCTCGCCAAAGGTGGGAACAATATTCAAGACACGGCCGAATTTGGGCTTTATAGAGGGGATTAGGAGTTGTTGGGAGGAAAAGTAACGCTTCGTTTTGAATAGGAAACCCAATTTCCTTGCGGTAGATTTAACCACAGGAGATGTGGTTTGCTCCAGGAGAGATCAGATGTAATCGTCACTCCCAAGAACAGAAAATGAATCTTTGAACTCGAGACTATTATTGTTGTAAATAAGGGAGGGGCAAATCCTATTTTTTTGTCTAGAAATTAAACAACATTGGGTTTTTTGGGAATTGAATTTTACTTGATTGAGTTTTCCCCATTCCTCCAAGAGACCAAGATCATCATTTATCGACGACACAGCCCCCAGACGACCAGTGGATGAGGCTTCACCAGTCCTGACTGAGTGCAGGGTACTGTCATCAGCAAAGCAATGAATTGGGTTGGAGGTTACTCCCATGAGATCGTTAATGTACATAAGGAATAGGGTGGGAGAGAGGACAGAACCCTGGGGAACACCTGCGTTGATTGAATGCGGAATAGAAGACACACCGTCGACTACAACCGAGATCTTTCGCTCCGTTAGAAAGCTCTTGATCCACTGGCACAGCTCAGAGGATAGGCCAAAAGATGGAAGTTTAGCATAAAGATTTTTATGCCATACCTGATCGAAAGCCTTCGAAATGTCAAGAGCAACTGCAATAGTTTCCCCTTTCATTTCCCATGGCTTTGTGTTCCAGAGGTGTGTGACAAAGCTCAAAATATCCCCAGTCGAACGAGCATGCCTGAAACCATACTGCCTATCATTCATCATTCCGCAATGTTCCAGATGATTTAAAATTTGAATGTTGAGGGCTTTTTCCATAATTTTGGATAGTATGGAGGTTATTGCGATTGGGCGATAGTTGCTGAGAAGAGAGGAGTCACCTTTTTTGGGAATGGGTTGAATATTCGCCAATTTCCAAGAGTCAGGGAAAATTTCCCGAGGAAAATGAGAGGTTGAACCACCTGGATAATATTGGGACCAATTCAGGGGAACATTTTTTAATGACGATGGGGGGAATACCGTCAGGGCCTAGGGATTTGTCGATTACTAGCTCCTTAATAACCTTTTTAATTAGTTTATCCCTAAAATGAATTTTATTCATTGAAATTTTATTGGAATGCTGGGTCGGAGGATCGCGACTATTGGCTTTATCGTCAATAGTAGAATTGGATGCGAAGAGAGAAGCAAAGATTTGGGCTTTTTCAAATGGGGTAGTGGCAATTTTACCATCAGGCAAATTAAGAGGTGGAAATGAAGATGAGGAAAAGTTACGGCCTACTGCCTTGGCCAAAGACCAGAAGCGTCGACTACCATTTGGGCAGGATGCCAATTGGTCGCATTTCCTCTGCTCGAAGGTCCTTTTAGCCTCGTTGATGGTCTTCTGACATTGGGCTCTGGCCTTACGAAATCTATCCCACTCCAACGGATCATGAGACAGTTTCCAGTTCTCATATGCTTGATTTTTGGCGCTAGTGGCTTTCACACATTGGACATTAAACCATGGTTTGGATTTTTTTCCCTTTTGATATATTTTAAAGGGTACGTACATTTCCATACCCATGATTATGGCTTCTGTGATAGAGTCAGCCGCCTGAGAAGCATTGGTTCCGTTGAAGCAGTAGTCATTCCATGGAAAAGACGAATAGAAGATTCTTAGGTCATCCCATTGGGCTGAGTGGAATTGCCAAATTTTCCGAGGAGGGATGCGTTTGAGATGGTTAGTGGGAGATGTCTTGAATACTACCGTGACAAGGGAGTGGTCGGAAGTGCCAAGAGGGGGGGCTACTGAAGGGAAGTAAGAGTGTGGGTTGGAGGTAATAAATAGGTCTAGAAGATGGGGGGCATGTGTTGGATTGTCTGGAACACGTGTGGGTTCACCAATGATTTGGGTGAGGTCGCAAGAATCGCAAAAATTCTTGGCTGCCCTCCCTGCAGCATCGGTGGTGCCCGAGTATTTCAGCCAATCTTTGTGGTGAACGTTAAAATCTCCTAGGAAGGAGATTTCATTTGACGGGAATTTGGTTTGGATAGTATTGACACATTCTGTGAGATGGTCGAAAAAGTAAGTATGGTTGCTAGCGTTGGGGGAACGATAGATACAGCATAGGAAATGATTCGATGATTTGGCTGAGATTTTGAGCCATAGTATATCGAAATCGTTAGACTCGAGTTCATGTATTCTCCTACAGGAAACATCTGATCTTACATAGGCGCAGATGCCTCCCTTAAAGCGAAACTTATCAAGGATATGGTAGTTAGGGTAATTAAGGTGAGGGGCTCCTGAGTTGGTTGTTGAAATCTGGGTTTCTCCAAGAACAAGAATTTGGGGATTGACTCGTTCGAGATGGTGGTGGACGGCATTAAGGTTTGAGTTCAGTCCTCGAATATTGGTGAACTGAATTGTGAAATCCTTGTTTGGAAATTTAAGAGGATTTTTCCTCATAGAACCCGCGGGAGTAGCCTCCACCCGGAGATCCGAACGGGAGGCTAGTTTAACTCCGGAATATTTTACTCTCGCTGATTCCATGAGGATATTGTTAATTTGGTTTTTTTTTTTTTTTATGGAAGTAAGGGAAAAGTTGCTGGATTGGCTGGATGGATTTTGGGTTAAGGGAGAAGGAAAGGCGGAGGAGAATGAGGAGAAGAGAAGAAGAGAAAGAAGAGAGCCGGAATTCCTGGCCAGAGCCTGTATCTACGCTATGACTAGCATAGACACCAGAAACATGGATCAAAGGCATTAGTAACCAGATAACCATTCTTAAAGTGCCCATTAGCCAAGTGGTGGTGTCTCATCCGGGCGATTTGCATCTACCACCTAGAGCTCGCGTGGGAAGGGTCGCTCCTCACCCTTAAGCCGAAAATACCAGCCATCAAGCAGGGATTTACAGCCCGCTACCCGCAAGAGGTAAGAGAAAGTTGTGTGCTGTGCGCCAGTCACACCAGATTTTTTGTAATACTTTACTATATTTTTAGTATGAGATTGATATCATTCTATTGATATTGAAATATTTGCATTAAATAAATGTAATTGAGGTGAATTGTTTTTGGCTTTAATATTGCAGGAGAAATAGTATTTTTGAGGCAGCGATTAGAGTAAGGACATATGTAAATTGAGCTCTTAGAGATTGTTCAAGAGAACCCCGGCGATGAGAGTTGTCCAGAAGAATAAAAGCGGCAAATATTTTCTTCTTTAAAATGAGTTATTATGTATTATTATATTATTATATTCATAGGCGCCGGAACTGGGGGGGGCAAGGGTACATTGCCCCCCCTGGCATTCTATAGGAGAGGGCAGAGGGGGGCAATATGTCTTCTTTTATTTCATTTATTTTTAAAAATGATTCATTTTTACTTATGAAGAATAAAATCTTCTAAATTAAAAAAAATTAAAAGAGTGAGAAATTCATTTTTTTCCAAAATATTTTATATAGACCCTATTGCAGTGGCGTCATTTTAACTTTTCTTGGGGGGGGGGGGGGGCAAATTTTTTCTTGGGGGGCAAACATTTTTTTTTTTCTTAAAATTTACTTACAAATGGGTACTCAAATTTAGCCAAAACATATTTAATTTAATTAATTGTTTAATTTTGTACAGTTTGTATACTCGTAGATGTATTTTGGAGCATTTTATTTAGAATAATATAAAATTTTATAAAAATCAGAGCCCTTGGGGGGGGGGGGCAAATGCCCCCCCCTGCCCCCCCCCCCCAAATGACGCCACTGCCCTATTGTATTTCTAATTTCTAAAAAAAATTTATATTGAATTAAAAGAAGAAAATCTGGTGTGACTGGCGCACAGCACACAACTTTCTCTTACCTTCGGTAATCGAAAGTTGTGTACTGTGCTTGTCACACCAGATTTTTTGTGTCGACATGTATTTAGTTCCCGGCAGTAGGGAATATTTGAATTCAGATGCAAAATTTATAAGTATGGGAAAATATTTATATTTTGATACCATGGCAACCATTTCTCCTATCTTTCCTATGAAGCACAAGAGTAAAGTGTGCTTCAAACAATTTTGAGGTCAAAACGAGAATATACATTTGAAAGAGCATCTAAAAAATAATTGATTTTTGAATTTTAATCAAAATCGTTAGAGCGAATTTTGAGAAAATCGAAAAAAACTGAAAAAGTACATCAGTAAAGTACTAGTACTCTTTGGCCGATTTTGATTAAAAGCTTATTTTTCCGGTCCCGGGGGTGTTTAACTTAAATATAAAATTTCAGCCTCCTAGCTCAATTCCTTCATGCTTAAAATTGAACACACACAGACACACAGACACACACACAGACAGACAGACCATGTCGCGAAAACCACTTTTTTGCATTCAGGGGACCTCAAAACGTGAAGATCCATCAAAATCTCGACATCGAATTTTTTGACATGAATCCAATACTTTCTCTCTATATATATATTACATATATACATAGGTAAGAGAAAGTAAAAATTAAAAATATTTATTTCCTTCAAATAGTATAAATATAGCCTAAAAAAACTTTTAATAAAATCACTAGCAAATTTTTTAAAATTTTAATTTTATTAAAATTATGATTTTATTTAAAATTTTTAAAGCTTTATAGTAGATTTGTTTTTGTTTTATACTATTTGAACATATTAAATTATTTTAATTTTCTAATAAAAAAATTTTTTGCCCCCCCCCCCCTGATTCAAATTCGTTCCGGCGCCTCTGCACCTATCCAATAGATTTCTAAAAGCTACATATTTCCCCCAAAGAATATTTATGATAAATTTTGAACCATATATATATAGGCTTTATATATAAACATTGAAAATTATTATTTTCAAAGTATTGAAAATATACTGTATATAAAAAAATGAATAAAAACGCTATTTTCGTTAAACACAATATCCTAAATCTAAAAAATAAAAAGAAAGTCTATAATGGTCAAGTTTTTTTTTTGATTCCCTAATTCTATCATTGGGTGCATCAATATTGTCGGTCCAGCTCTGTCCAGAATGTGGATTTTTGCCCAGGTCGTAATTTCATGCGATATTTTTTCGAGGTTCCTCGCGGAAGATCTTGTATTATCTACAATTAAGTCAGGAGGTCGCAACACAATTTTAGGCGGGACTTAGTAAAAGGGACGTTTCAGTTGACATTTCAACATCCCTGGATCGATGCAGGGACGTCCCTAGCAAAGTCCCTTGCCAATTAAAAAAGTCCCGAAACGTTCCCATGTCGTCCCAATGCTATGTGGGATCGGTTATCTTCAAGGTCTTGAATGGCCTAAGTTGCCGAAAAGACTGTGTGTATGTGTGTGAGTGAGAAAAAAGAGCAAATGTTTTTTAAGAATAAGAATTGTGTAATAATGATTTTTGATAATTTCTCCGAGATAAGAGAATTGATTTGTCATTAATTTGGAAATAAACTGTCACAATGATAGATAAGACAATTTCGTAATATAAAAGCAAGATTTAAATATATAAGTTAGTTAGTCTTTATAAATTTGAGGAATAGACATAACGTCACTTCCGTATTTTTCGTTGGTACATTTGTTGTACCCGATCGAAGTACCGCACAAGCGACGTTGAAGTGAAATTTTTCTTGAAGTGCACTTATATTCCTTGAATTGAGAGCGACATTTTGCGTGCACAATGTAGTCATGAGATGCACTCATTCCATTGACTTGAATTCAATTTATTCAAGTGTAATATTAATTAAATATTATTAATAAGAGTCAGTATGTTTTCTTGGAAAGATATGCGATAAAAACTATTCAGATTTGCCAAAGAGAGAAAATCCCAAAAAAATATATTCAGGAATGGTTACCAAATAATTTAAATCAATACAATTTGTTTAAGTGGTAATGATTTTTGATTATTTCTACGAGATAAGAGAATAGATTGATTGCCATTAATTTCGAAATAATCTGCCAAAATGATATAGATAAGACTATTTTGTAATATAAAAGCAAGATTTAAAAATATAGTTGGCTTTTAGTTTTGAGGAATAATTCTATTCGTTTATTAGAGAAGGCGAAATTCATTCTCGATGTTTGTTTTTATAGTGATATTACCACTAATATTCTCTGATACCGTAGTAGTATCAGAAATTGAGATTCCACAACCATCATGTAATTGGAACAATTTTATTCAGATTTGTTTGGAATATCTGAATCCACAATATGTTACCTATTTGATGTATGATGACGTCATTCCATACGCATCAGAATTGATACGAGAAATTCATATGAATCTAAATATGCCGATCAAAGGAATAAGTAGAAGAAATAAATATGAAAAAGAAATTTTTAAATTCCAACATTATAACGTTATATTGCTATTTCAATTGGACTATCTGCAAAATATTTTATTTGATCAAACCAATTATAAAAAAGAAAATAATTTTTTGGCAATCGTGGATGGATCTGTAAATGAAAGTCTAAAGGCATTAAATAAAAAGGATACTGGGACATTTTTTATTCTACACAAGAATATATTTTATGTTCAGAACACAACTAAATGTAATTCAGAATATAAATTATGGACCCAGGTAGAAATTCAACCTTAAAACTAGCTAATATTAAGCTAATTTTCTAAGTTTAAGCTTAAAATTAGCTAACTAAATTAGCTTAGTTTAAGCTTATTTTGTAACGCTTTGCATAGCTAGCAGCAAGCTTACCGAATTAGCTTAAAATTAGCTAAAAAAACTAGCTAAAAATAAGGTTGTTTTGTTAGCTTAAAATAAGCTTGAAATTAGCTTAAAATAAGCTTAAAATTAGCTAACAAAACTAGCTAAGGGCAAGGTTGTTTTGTTAGCTTAAAATAAGCTTGGAATTAGCTTAAAATAAGCTTAAAATTAGCTAACAAAACTAGCTAAGGGCAAGGTATGGTATTTTGAGTTAAAAAAAAAGTATTTGCAAAAAATAAAATTTTTATTTAAAATATTTTTCCAACACAAACAAAAGATATAAAATACATATATATGGACCATTTATTTTGAAAGTGGTGTAAGTCCACTTTTTACAAAAAAATGAGAAATCACATAATTTATCAATATATATTTATTTTTAAAACATGCAGTTAATAAATCACCATGTTATATTCTTTATGAAACCAAGCACTTAGCACTGGACCTAAAAATCTAAAAAAAAATATTTAATCATTTAAGCTTATTTCTTATTTATTTTATATGTAATAAATATACTTACATAAATGATGAATAGCGTTTTTCAGGGGGGGGGGGGCAAAAGAGATATTTAAAAAATTAGTTTGCACCCCTCGAATTTTTAAAACACAAATTTAAATTCTAAAAAAAAATTCACGATCCTATCAGGCCTAAAGTTTAGAGTAGACTAACCTGACCAAAGCTGCCTGTGTCCACTCTAACTGTAAATTCTTTTGTTTACAAATGCTTCCTTCTTGGGTTTTTCCAGGTAGCCAGGGGGTCTTTTTTTTTTAAATTATAAATAAAAGAGTTAAAATTCAAGAATAATATTAGATTACTATTTACACTCATTCTAAGTAATTAAAAAATTTATTATTTAAATTTTATTTAATATACTGATACTCTGCCAAATTTATATTTATTAAGAATAATTATTCAAAATGATTTTTCTCAAATTAAAAATTTTTTTATTTACATTTGATAGAAGAGCAGGTGCTTAGGGGGAGGGGGGGTTTGCCTGCGGCCCTGGTCAGTACCTTAAGATAAAAGTAATTACTTATTCGAATACAATACAACCTTATAGTATCAATGGAATGCAAGGTTGCTTTAAGCTAGATATCCAAGATAAAAACGAACCTTGAAATTAGCTTAGAAAACTAGCTAAAAACAAGCTAATAATAAGCTAAAAACAAGCTAAAAATAAGCTAAAAACAAGCTAATAATAAGCTAAAAACAAGCTAATAATAAGCTAGAAATAAGATAGCAGCAACCTAAGGAAACTAGCTAATAACAAGCTAATAATAAGCTAATAACAAGCTAATAATAAGCTAATAATAAGCTAATAATAAGCTAATAATAAGCTAATATTAAGCTAATATTAAGCTAATAATAAGCTAGAAATAAGCTTAAAAAACTATCTTAGACTCTAAGCTTAAATAAAGCTAATTCTAAGCTAATAACTTGTCCGACTAAGATAAATTTCTACCTGGGGAGTGGAAGATATAATCGCGAAGGAGAATGGTTTCAAAAGTTACAAAAAGCGTTCTTTTATCGAAAGCCAAATTTCTATCGAATTCCTTTAAATTTTATGACAAGTATTATTGTTCGTCATAAAAAAAATACTGGAAAAGATGAAGCTTTAAGAGAGTATTTGGAAGGTACCTGGAATTTTTCTAGTGCTAGTTTGATTGAAGTAACATATTTTACATTAATTATTCCAAGTGAACCAATCTATCTTGATAGTGGCGATGCATATTCCATCATGTCTTTGTGTTTTGTAGTTCAGAAATCTCCATTTCAACCGCAATGGCAGGCTCTGTTGAGAATATTTGACTGGACAGTTTGGATTGGATGTTTTGTGACTCTATTTTGTATCTCAATTGTTTATACTTTTATTGTACGAAAGCATTGGTCCAAGAATAAGAATCTGTTGGAGATAAGTATAGAGTGTTTTGAAAGAATGCTTGCATTATTTATTACTCAGCCAATTTTTTGGTTGAAATCCATACAAAGTTTTAAATTAAGAATTCTAACTGCCTCTCTGATGATGGTCTCAATTATATTGTCAAGTGGATTACAATCTGGATTCTATTCCCTTCTCAAATCTCCAAGAAGATATCAAGACATCGATACAATTGAAGAATTGATACGTTCTAATTCAACGTTTTATTGTATATATCAATTCTTTTGCAAACATATAATATTAAATAACAAAGTAATAGAAGATGACCCTCAAATAATGAAGATTAAATCACAAATGAGAATAAAAGATGCTTCGTTGAATGATGTTTATCAAAATGAGAACATTGCTTTGATATATCCGTGTGAGTTGGCCATTAATTCGATCAGATCTATTAGAAAATACAAAGAACTTCATATCGTTCAAGAAAAGTTTCTCTTATGGCCTCTATATATTATCCCTATGGAAGATGAATTTCCTTTTCACTTCAAACTCCGACAAGTAATCTTTTATTTTTACGAGAGCGGCATTGCTCAATGGTTGGATCACATGGTGGAATGGCAAACAATAATGGAATATTTGTTCCACGAACAATCTGAAGAAAAAATTAAATATTTATCATTAAATGATTTGAAAATTGCATTTTGGATTTTATTTGTTGGACACATTTTATCTCTTACAGTTTTTCTCTTTGAAAAAATCCGATTATTCCACTAAAAAAGGGGCAAGGGTACATTGCCGGCCCCCCCTGGCATCCTCTAGGGAGGGGGGCAGAGGGGGGCAATATGTCTTCTTTTATTTGATTTATTTTTAAAAATAATACATTTTTACTTTTGAAGAATAAAATCTTTTAAATTAAAGTGTCGGACTAAGCCGAGCGCACAACTCTGCCCATCCACTATTCAAGAAAAAAATATTGCCGCCCCCTAGAGCCCCCCTAAGGGTCCGATGTTATACATATAAATCATTTGACTCGGGAGGAGGTCTAGTTTCTGAATATATGGACCGTTTATTTTGAAAGTGGTGTAAGTCCAATTTTTAAAAAATCTGAGATATCGCATAATTTATGCCTAATTTAATGTAAATTTTCAATGTATAACTAGCTAGTGGTAAATTCCTTAAAAAATTCCCATGTTTTGTACAATTGAAATTTGGTCGGTAAATGAAGTTGCATAATCGTTGATTATGAAAGTGGTGTAAGTCCAATTTGAGGTAGGTAGCTTAGCAGATGATTGCCTGTTAGTATCCTGTTATTGTGCATTTGTTTATAGATTTGTTAAGAATTACTAACAGAGGGGTCATTTGTGGGGGGAAGGGTATTTGCCCCCCCCCCCTCTACTCCCTAGGTATTAATCTACGTAAATAAAATATATCGACGAAAGTGTATAAAATTAAAAAATTAATTTAATTAAATACCTTTTGGCCAAATTTTAGATACATATTTGTAAGAAAATTGAAGTGAGAAATTTAAAAAAAAGTTTGCCTCCCCCCTCCAAGAAAAAGTTGAAATGACGCCACTGCTTACGAGATTAGGTTACTTATTAATATAAAGATAGCAAGCAGTTATTTTTTCCGGTACATCATAAATATTTCAACACTCTGCCATTCATATACAGATAAGTAAATACTACTAATATCTTGTAATTTTAACAATGTAATTAACGTCTAAAATTAAAAATACTACTCCTATTTTATATCGTGTCATTATTTGTAAAGAATATTGAATTAATATGAAGTATATTTTGAGTAATATTTGTTTTTTCAAAATTGAAATTCAACGAAGTTTACAGTTGGTTAATTTTGAAAGTGGTGTAAGTCCATTTTCAGTAATGTAATTATATATTAGTTTAGTCAAATTTGCCTAAAACAAATTTATATAACTAAATTAGATATTGATAAAGAAGTAGAAACATTCACCGACTTCATATCATTTACCTAGATTTTTAAATTAACAGATATGCAAACCTTTCATTTTCTCGAAACAATAGAAAATGGACTTACACCACTTTCAAAATAAACGGTCCATATAAAATAAATTATAGGTTATGTAAGAAAAAAAATATTTGTACTCCCCCTTGAGCCCCCCCCCCCTCCCTAATGGTCCGATTTCTACCAAAAGCTTTTCAGTTCTTGGCCTCTATCCCAAGTTTATGGGCGCAAACATTCAAAACAATTGAACAAATAGTTTTTGAGTTTTCGTTGACGAAAAAAATTACCAGACACACACACACTCACACACACGCAGACATCATTCCAAAAACTTCTTAAAGGGATTCAGGGGACCTCAAAACGTATTTTGGCAGCTTCAGAAAAATTTCGATTTTTTTTACGATTACATTAACTTTACCTGCCCAACCTACCCATCAACCGATGGGAAAAGTTAAAAATTAAGAGTAAAAAATTCTTTTTTTTCCAAAATATTTTATTTAGATCCTCTTGTATTTCTAATTTCTAAAAACATTTTATATTAAAATTAAAAATATTTATTTCCTTCAAATAGTATAAATACAGGGCGAGTCACCTCAAAATATTAAAATAAATAATAGTAGGTTGCAATTTTAACAAAATTGATTGTTTATATATTAAATATATCTAAATGAAAAACTAATTATAAAAAGCTTAATGAAAAAATCTGGTGTGACTGGCGCACAGCACACAACTTTCTCTTACCTTCGGTAATCGAAAGTTGTGTACTGTGCTTGTCACACCAGATTTTTTGTGTCGACATAGATTTAGTTCCCGGCAGTAGGGAATATTTGAATTCAGATGTAAAATTTATAAGTATGGGAAAATATTTATATTTTGTTACCATGGCAACCATTTCTCCTATCTTTTCTATGGAGTGCAAGAGTAAAGTGGTCTTCAAACAATTTTGAGGGCAAAACGAGAATATACATTTGAAAGAGCATCTAAAAGATAATTGATTTTTGAATTTTAATCAAAATCGTTAGAGCGAATTTTGAGAAAATCGAAAAAAACTGAAAAAGTACATCAGTAAAGTACTAGTACTCTTTGGCCGATTTTGATTAAAAGCTTATTTTTCCGGTCCCGGGGGCTGTTTAACTTAAATATAAAATTTCAACCTCCTAGCTCAATTCCTTCATGCTTAAAATTGAACACACACACACCCACCCACACACACACCCACCCACACACACACACACAGACAGACCATGTCGCGAAAACCACTTTTTTGGATTCAGGGGACCTCAAAACGTGAAGATCCATCAAAATCTCGACATCGAATTTTTGACATGAATCCAATACTTTCTCTCTATATATATATTACATATATACATAGGTAAGAGAAAGTAAAAATTATTCAAATAATACAATAAAATTTAATTTGATTTTAAAACATGTTTTTTGAATGAGTCAAAAATATGAGACCACCTTCTATTTAAACTAGTCAAAAGTGAAATGTAGACACCTGTACCATTTCAAAACATAATATAGAATTAATAGAGCCTTAAATTAAAAAAAATTAATAATAATTTAAATCGTGGCTTTTCTTTGGATTGCGGCAGGTTCGTCAAAATAAATAATTTCAACAAACATGGGAAGAGCAAAGAACACGAGCCGCGAACTGCTCGCGAGCGGAGCAGAGCGCAGATGTGTACGCACCTTTAGATGCCGAAAAAGACCTTTAAAAAAAAAAATAGTAGATTTGTTTTTGTTTTATACTATTTGAACATATTAAATTATTTTAATTTTCTAAAAAAAAAACTTTTTTGCCCCCCCCCCCCTGATTCAAATTCGTTCCGACGCCCCTGATTATATTAAATACGATAACCGTAAATTGAATATACTATATATATTTGAGGTCCAGACATTCTTATTCAAGTCATTTGGTATCTAATGCCCAATCGCACCGCACAATTTAAGTATAACTTAAAATAAAGTATCAGCAACATGGCAACGTTGTAAATTTTAGTGATATTCTGCTGATTTATTTTTTATTTAATAATATAAGACTTAAACGATACTGTTATTTATTAATAAATATATATTGGGGGTCCTGGCATCTTTATTCACGCCATTTGGGTCTTGAAACATGATTTTATTTTCAATCAGAGAACGTGTTATCTTAGCAACGAACGTGGTTAGCAACGGATGACAATGAAAGTTTGTTAAATTTCATACTTAACCCCCAAATATTTAAGCCCTCGATTTCGGGGGCTTAGCAATGACTTAAGCTAAAAAACAATTTTGATAATATAATATTAATTAACTAATAATAATACATTTTTTGGATTCGATTTCGATTTTTCTTATAAAAAACATGAACAATATGAACTATATTTTCGAGGATGATCTATATTATATTAGAGGAGGGCCTGTCGGTCCATCCGTCTGTCACGCTCTGACCAACTTCCCGTTGGAATTTTGAAACGAAATTTTCCAGTCTTATATTAGTAGAGCTGTGTTTTTCAATCTTTTTGAATTTACAGGTTGAAAAATTCTGGCGATTCTCTTGGTTCATAGACCGACAAAAAGATTGTAAATCAAAAGACTATGTAAGTTATATGATTTTCTCTATTTTGGTACCTATTTCCCCTCTCCATGAAATTGTGTTTTTATTATCGTGTAGAACTTTGCCTTTTTCCTTTTGCCGCCTACCCTCCGTGTAGGGCTTCGCCACCCCTAGGGGTCCCGACCCACAGATTGAAAAACACTGTTATAGAGTGACAGATCGTTATTAATATTTATATATAGTAGCCTATATATAAAATTGCTATTAATTAATCAAAAATCATGAAAATTAATATTTTGTTTCTGATTTTCTCATTTTTCTGAAATTAATATTTATAAACAATATGTATTTAATTTAGTTTATGATTATTAAAAAGAAAAAATTATTAAATTAAAAATAAATCACCAGAATATCACTAAAATTTACAACGTTGCCAGGTTGTTGATACTTAATTTTAAGTCATACTTAAATTGTGCGGTGCGATTGGGCATAAATGGCTTAAATAAAATCATCGGACTGCCTGGGATCCGAACCCGCGACCCTTAGTATACAAGGCCAACACGCTAACCCCTACACCAAGCCCGGGGCGCTATATGTTTTATTTAATTAATATATACCGATGCCTAAATTCAATTATAAATCATATGATTTGATTTAAGTCAAACATTTAAATTTTATGTTTACAAAATAAAAAAAAAAAAACATTTGCATTGATATGGTAATAATAAATATATAAAATATGATTTTTCAAATCATATTATTATTTGAAAAAACACAAACTTCAAAGTGAAATTAAATTTGTCAATAAATTAGATTAAAGAATTTAAAAAACAAACAACGCTAAAGCAATTATAAATTAAAAAAAAAAATTCCTCTCTGTTTTTTTTTTTTAATCAAATACCGGTAATTATATAGGTTATGTGATCATGACGCTTTTTCCCAGTAAATATCATTAGTGGAAAATTATAGCAATGCATGTGAGGCTTTTTATATACGTACAAAACAATAATGTCTTTTTGGATATCCCTGATGAATTAAGAGAGGAGAATGGATTCAATATATAGAAGAAATTATTTTATTTATTAAATTTTCCCATTGTAGAGCATTGGGTTTTATTTTTCCTTCTGAAATGAATTGGTGCTTAGGAGATACTCAGTATTAAGTATAATATTAAATATTTAAACATTTTATTAAATACAACACACACAAATATTAATTTCAATATTTTTATAAAAAAAATATTCTATCCAGAAATTGCACATGATATGGCAGCGAACATTAAAATAAAATATGAAAGTTGAGTATCAAAATAAAACATTAAAATTGAGGAATTAAGAATGCCACATATGTTCACTAACCGATCTTAGAAAGCGTGTTGATTGGTGTGTTATGTGTAGGTTTTAAAAGAAAAATGAAAGTCAATCAATGCAAACGTTACAAACTATATTACCATCGGATAGTAAGTTATGGTAAGAAAAGAGTCGAAGTCGTCCAGTGAGAATCGATTCTAATCGACTTGAAAGAATATCAACTCGATTCTAAAAAAGTCGATTATTTTCAGTAAAAGATCGATTCTTGACTAAAGTCAATGCCCGAGTGAATATGATCGAGCCGCAGCTAGTGAACAAAGGGATCCACACGTCCACACTAGGGATGCACACAGTTGATCGAAATAAGTGACTAGAAGAAAAAAGGAGTCGACTTTCCCATCCCTACCTCTCAATTGAATAAATTTTTAAGAAAAAAAATATTTTTATAGTTTCTAACAGTATCTGTGAAAGGGGGGTAGGGAGGAGGGGTTGAACCCCTTTCGTTCAGTCATTATAATTTATCGATAATTATTTTAAGTCAAAAATATTATAATATATAGGCCTATATATATATATTATTGTAACTCATAGAGCTTAAATTATGAGCCAATTTCTATTATTCCCTCTGCTTTTGTTTAATTATTAACTATTTAATTTTCATTCTCAAAGCTAAAGAGAGTTATTGAATGAACTACTCCATCAAATTAATAGAGAATTTTTGACGGACGTCGATTATTAAAGAAAAATCTCTAGAGAGTAAGAAAAAGAAAAAAAAAGGAAGAAAACTCGGGAGTTTGTTTTCAGTTTGGGATTCGATCGGGCGTTTAAGTCGTCAGTAAAAAGGAACACAATGGCAAACTTAGAGGAGCTAACGAAGCGAAGCCACCCCCCTCTCCACTCATTCCTCTCATAGCTCTTTTCCTAGGAACAAAAAAAAAAAAAAGAAAGAACGAAAATGGAGCAATGGCCGCTTTTTCCTGTTCATTTTTACACCCGGGTGTTTGAAAAAAAAGAGTGAGAGAGTATACCCTAACCTTTAACCCTTGTCCCTCTCTCCTCTCTCTCTCTCTCTCAATTGAGTTGAGTATTAAGCCCCTGCAAGTTGGAAAAGTCACTTATTTTCTTTTTTTTTTTTTAGTATTATAGATATATAATGGATCATGCGTGAAAAGACTTTTAGAAATATAATATTTTAAAATACTTTCTATATATTTCATATATAGGGTAAGAGAAAGTAAAAATGACATTAATATAATTTATCAAAAGGCCATTGATTTATAATAATTTTAAAGTCAATGAAAAGAAAATTTGTACAGTATAATGAGAATTTTAGGGTAGATGGTATGAAAGCAGGTCAGTTTTGATGATGATGACTAACTTCATGGGGTTGATTGTAACATGTTATATGTTACTAACTTCAGTTGCTTTGATGATGGTTCGAGATGGAAAAAATTTTCGATTTTGGAATCGACTTGATATTTTTCGATTCTCGGAATCGAGTAAATTCAGGGAGCGACA
Source organism: Euborellia annulipes (assembly GCA_023213315.1). Classification (NCBI taxonomy): domain Eukaryota; kingdom Metazoa; phylum Arthropoda; class Insecta; order Dermaptera; family Anisolabididae; genus Euborellia; species Euborellia annulipes. The sequence continues at coordinate 1,665 of JAKCPI010018190.1, read as the reverse complement.
TCTAAACTTACTTAAAATTTTTCAATGCGGTTTTTTTAAATGAATTAAATACATAAGAGATTATTGGGACATCGAGCTATAATTTTTTTAATGACTTATTAAAAAAAATATCGTAATTAATTTGTTTGTTATCAAGCAAATACAAAAAAAAAAAAAACCCTTCTGTCCCAATAATCTTTTAAAATTAAAAAATGAATTTATTGTTATTATTAATCACATATTAATTAAGAAATTTTTAAAATAAAGCTTAGATGATTTATTTAAAAATCAACTGCCAAATTAGTTCAGCATTCTTGCAATAGATGGCAGGCTAGTCTAAAAGCTGATCCCCTAATAGCGTATATCTGGTCTATATTTATATATTTTTATGCTTTTATAAAAGAGACATAACATATAATAACATTTATAAAGTATTTATTGTTAAAAGATCAATGAAAATCAACCAAATGCATTAAATAATATTAGCAGCCATTCTGACATCTCTTGGCAAATTTTTGAATTACTTGATTTTTTGGGCTTACTTTTTATGACACACTACGCCCTCTTATCGGTAAAAACATGCGTAACTCCTATTCCGCCTTAAAAGTTTAAAGGTGGCTGCAGGGTGCAAAATACAAAAGCCGCCGTAGTATAATTAGATTCTTTTCTAATATAATATTTGAATGGGAATCATATGATTATGAATCAAGAGTCTCGCTGCCTCTAACACGATTTACCCATCCCTCTCTCTATACTGTCGATAATTATTTTTCGATTGCAAATTTCGTTTCTATTGTTAACAGAAATCGAAAAAAAAAAAAAATATTCCCCACCACCATCATTAGAATGCACCCACACTGAATGAGTATTTACCTTGAGGAGACAGCCAGCCAGTAAATGAAATGGATGCCTCAAGTGGAGAAAAGAGAGAGAGATATTTGCAATCGACATCCAGGGGGATGCAGCGTGCATTTCAATGCAGCTTCGTGGCGGAGGGGGGATGGAGGGAAATCAGCCAGCCACTTGTATATTCGATATATGATCTGGAACAGAGTGAGAGAGACCCCGGGGGCAACAAACCAACCCCAAACGAACGAGAGAGAGAGAAAAACCAAAAGTGGGGAGAATTTTATCAAAGACTCTTTTTTTTTGAGGGAGATGGATTTGGATTCATCAAAAAAAATAATAAAATTGAGGAAAATTAGATTTCTATCTTTAAATATTCAACAAGAATTCCATTCGGAAAATTTTGAGTTATTTTCGCTTATTATACTTGGATTTGGGTTTATAAAAATTAAATTTTTAAAGTGAAACTCTTTATTTGATCCCTCAAAATTTTTCGCTCTTCTATCAGCATGTCGCTTTACAAGCGACGTCAAAGGCCGTGACGCTACAAACTATGACATCACGACAAAAATAGGAGTAAGTTGAAATTAATATATATGACGAATTATAAAAAAAATAATTGTGAGATTTAATTATTCAATTTTTAAATTCGATAAAATATAATTTTTAAAAATAATTTAAAATTCAATCTCAAATTACTAAATAAAATATTATTCTTAGTTTTCTTAACATGTGTCTCATTGATTTCCTATTTTTCCAATTATTAAGTTAAGATTAAAAACGCGATTTTACAATACCCTTAATTAAATTAATTTTCTTCGAAAATTTTCAGTTAAACGC
>JAKCPI010018189.1:0-11190 GCA_023213315.1 Euborellia annulipes | reverse complement strand
TCTTCTTTATGGCCATTTGCAATTAAATATGCTCGTGTCTAATGGGCTCACGAAAAAGACCATATAAACATATGGTCATGGTGCAGTAAAGATTCACATATATGTATTTTGCTTGGAGATAAGCTCAACAACAACGTCTACAAATAATATAAAAAAATGCTGAAGAGAAATGTGCTGCAGAAATTATCATATTCCCTTTAGATTGCTTCGGGACGCACATAGCTTCAATCATTTTTTCTGAACAAAAGGTCATAAGCATAGATGGAGGCAGTCTTAAATACATAGGGAGACATATTTAGTACATACACACTAGATTATAAGAAAAAACTTAAATTTTTCCTAACAAAGGTATATAAAAAATTCACAAAAAATATCTGATGTAATTCTGCTGTTTATTGGGATAATATTTTGAGCTGTCTCCAAGGAGAGGTGGCAGCAAGCTGGGTAAGCCGGCCGGCTAAAGCTATGGATTATCGATCTGAAGTCTCAACACGACTCGGGTTCGAATCCAGCTTTCGGGCAAATAATTCAACATTAACGAAGTCTTTTCTTAGGATAGGAAAGGGGGGAAGAAATCTCACCCCACAGACACAAAGAGCCCAATTTCAGGTGGCCTAAGTGCCTTTAAAAATGTGGATCATTCCGACTGGATAACAACCCAGGAAACAGTCCGGGGACTGAGAAGAAGCAAAACCACATAAAATCCATGTCCGGTCTCCATTTCCATTTATCTTCGTTCTATCCTGATGATGAGGGCGATGTACTTTCGAAACGTCGAAAGAGAATATGAAAAAGTTTTATTCAATCAACACTGAAAATTATTTTTTTTAATCGCTTGTTACGGCAATATTTCTTAAAAAAAAAAAATTATTAAGCTTATATCTTTAATTTAGCAAAAATCTTTCCTATGTACATAAATAATAATGACATTACTTGATAATTTTTTTTTTATTACATAAGTTTTTTAAAATTCATTTTCATAAATATTTTTATTTCACTTAATAAATTTAAAGCTTAAAATAAAAATGAATGCATTATAAATTCTCTCTTTATAACGAAATTCATTTTTTTTTTTTATATTAAATTTAATATGTATATAATAAAAAAAATGCTTTAAATAATTACCAAAAAATGTCCATTTTTTATTCTTCTTCCTTTTTATTTAATATTAAATTATTAAATGAATCTTTTAATTTCGCTCTAAATAAAAATATTTATATCTTATGAATTTTGTCGCTATTAAAACAAATCTCCACTTTAATAAATAAAAAAATGCGGGCAATGAGCATGCCTTTTGTGTGAGGAGCCATTATATGATGGAAAAGGCGCTCGAAAAGTCGATTTTCGATTTTGAATTCGACTTGATATTTTGCGATTCTCGGAATCGATTAATCATTTCTGAAAGTCGACTTTTCGACTTTCAAGTCGTCTTTTTAAAAACTCTCTAACTAGTGCTTAGGAGACTCAATAAATATTAAATATTATAATATAAAATTTATAAACTATTTAAACATTTTATTAAATACAACTCACACAAATATTATTTTCAATATTTTTTATAAAATAATATTTTATCCAGAAATTGCACGTAATATGGCACCGAACATTAAAATAAAATGTGAAAGTTGAGTATCAAATTAAAAAATATTAAAATTAAGGAATTAAGAATTCCACATATGTTCACTAACCGATCTTAGAAACCGTGTTGATTGGTGTGTTATGTATAGGTTTTAAAAGAAAGATGAAAGTCAATCAATGAAAACGTTACAAACTATATTACCATCGGATACTAAATATTGCGAAGAAAAAAGTCGAAGTCGCCCAATGAGAATCGATTCTGATCGACTTGAAAGAGTTTCAACTCGATTCTAAAAAAGTCGATTATATTCAGTAATAGATCGATTCTTGACTAAAGTCAAAGTCGGCTTTACCATCCCTATGCCATTATTATAACAAGTTATTAAAATAGGAGTTGCACTAATGTAACAATCAATAACACACAATTAGTTGCATTAGCTTCATGCATATATTCTTGATTAGGCCGGGGGTCTGCCTGCCTATCTTTACAAATAGGGAGGGCATGTCCGATGACCCTCATATCGGAATTAGCTCTCTAGTGTCAACAAATTATAGTTAATATTTAATCACAAACCAACAAGCATTTTGATTAATCAATTTTTTATTCTTTCCAGGTAAGAAGATCATCGAACACGATTTGATTGTGGCAATTAAGATCCCATTCGATGACAACAAGAACATGTACTTTTCGTCGGGGATCGATGGATTTCCTGCATACGGCTTCCGGCCTGGCAGCAAAATTGTCGTCCCATATAGACTCTACCTGCCTGAAAAGCTCTATCCAGAGTTTGTGATTGTGACTACGGTGCAGGTAGAATCAGGCGAGGGAGGCATGATCTTTGCCGTGGTCAACCCAGCGGAAACAGTTATTCAACTTGGTCTTCAAATATCATCAGCTGGCAAAGCACATCCTGATTTCAGCAATGTCAGTTTATACTATACTGACGTCAACACGCATATGATTTCCTTACCAATCGCTAGGTTTATGGTCCCCTCTCTGGAAAACAAATGGGCTCAACTCATTGTCAAGGTAAGATTTAATTAATATCTAATTAACCTGAAGGTCAACTTACTACAAAATGATTTTGCCATCGGAGGTTATTTAGGCAGAAAATTTAATAGGTTATATTTATCGAAAGGTATCGACGGAGAACGTAACTCTGATCATCAACTGCGAGGAGAAGGGCGTCGTCGAGGTGAAGAGAGATCCCCAGGAGCTGGTGTTCGACTCGGCTTCTTCCCTCTACATCGGTCAAGCAGGTGATATGCTACGAGAGCCACTAAATGTAAGTACAACTTTTTTTTTTGATTTTGTTTTTTTGCTCGAAACTTGAAAAAAAGGCGCAACATTTCAGGGTTTATAATAATTTTTTTCAGGAAATGTTTTAAAGTATATCAAGAAAATTGTAATTTATGTCATTGTAGGTGCTTTGTAAAATGGAATGGACACAATATTCCATTAAATTGTATTTTAATATTTTTGATACCAAGTATCTAATGTTTATGTTTGTTTCAAATATTTTTTGAAAAATAATTTTGCAGCAATGACAGCGCTACGGGGGGGGAGGAGGCTATGATAAAAAGCTGGCGCCGTCAATGTGTTGCAGCTACAAGAGAAATTGCTACTACAATTTTAGAAAATGTTAGAACTAAACTATTCTACTATTCGTGTTTTGAGATTAATATTTAACTAGGCCTATTTGTTAAAATTTTTCAACGATAATGTGTTTTTCAAATAAATTAATACGTTACCAAGGATATGTTAAAAATTCCATTCATGCTGTAGCTCCTATGATGGGAACCATCAGAACAAAAACATCAACGTTGATTTCAAATTTTATTAAATTAATAAATAATACTGACTGCTCTTCTTCTGGATTAATAAAAAAATAAAACTTTCAACTATTGTACAGCTCTAAAACTCAAAATATTTTGTTTTTGTATGTCAAATTAGAAATTAAAAAAATCTCCAAGCCCGATGGGGGGCAGTGACCCTAATGAGGGTTCTAACATAATTGGAAAAGAGGAATCAGCTAGTATAGGAGCATCGTAATGAAATAATGCCACCATCAGTTCATTCAATGCTGAAATGAACATTGTTGCAAAATTCAAAATGCATAGAAAGTATATATAAGTAGAAGAATTTCGATGGCTCAGTGGTAATTATTAGAATTAGGAAGATGTATGGCAGCCAGCAAGTGATCAAAGAAACTCTATTTGATTATCGTCGACGTTTCGGGATCACGTCGATCCCATCTTCAGGACGATAAACTGTTGTTGTTGTTGCTTAGATAGATGCAATTTTGGTTCATGCTATCTAAGCAACAACAACAGTTTATCGTCCTGAAGATGGGATCGACGTGATCCCGACATCGACAATAATCAAATAGAGTTTCTTTATCACTTGCTGGCTGCCATACATCTTCCTAATCCTAAGAAAGTATATATATTTTTATCAAATCCTTTCGGTTCCCTGGCTGTACCCCCTAATTAGGCCACTGGAAGGTATCTCCCCACCCATAAAAGAGTCGGTAGGCTGCAAGTTATACAAATAAACTGTGTGTAAGATGACAGGAGTATATCTAGAGAAAGAATCTACAGTTTATAGGCCTACGTACTGCAAGTCTATAGTATATACACATAATAGACTTAACTCTAGGTCCATTCTAACGTGCTCTAACTAGAGCTGAAATTACTTCAGTGTATACACACAATTAGATTTGTCTAGCTAGAGTTAATAGAATCTAGCTATATTTTACTCTACACGTATCATTATATTAAAGGAAAGGTATTCGCCCTATACGCAGGCAACGGGTTTATTTGCAAAGAGATTTGCATTAATATACAAATTTTAAAATGGATAAAGTTTATCAATACCCACCAGCGTTGTTCAAACAAGAAATAAAATAGTTATACAAAACGTCTCTAAATTACTAAGAGTTTTATTGTACATAGAGTCTTATTATTAATATGATTCTTCAGTCATCTTACTTTGACTGAAGATTGAAGACAGATTGAAGATCCGAGAAAACGCACTCTAGCCATACACTTTGTGGCGGCTTGATATCTATTTAATTTTTACTCTCAATTATTAAAGTTGATCATTTTTTTTTCTTTTTAATTAAATATTAAATATTTTTTTTTTTTCGCAGACTTATACTATATTATAAACATTTTTTTCCCGTTTTAATTTTTCTTTCTTGACGTTTCAATTTTCTTCCACGAGAGAGAGAGGAAAAATTTTTGTATAAAAAATTAAACACATTATTTGTTCTTAAAATATTAATATTTTTAATATCGAAGAAATTTTCATTCAATGAAATGATTATTTAATATAAACGTTACGTCATTTTGGATATCACAAGAGTAATGGTATCAAGGAATACTTAATAGAAGTGGAAAATTCCTTCAAGATGCAGTAGGAGAAAGAAGAGAAATTATCGTGAGATTGAGATATCTGGTTAGAGCTCAACCTCAGCTTGAACTATCAAAGGCTACAAAATTTTTTTTTTTTTTTTTTCTACATTTGAGACTATTTAGATGAACTCTCTACTTTTCGAAATTGATTGAATTGGATGTTAATATGTATAATACAATTTTATCGCTCGTTAAGGAAATCCTCCCACGACAAGGGTCGAAATCTCTTCCTCTGTGCCACGGTCTCGGAGGGACAAGGGGTAAATAGCACGACTTTTGTTTATTTAATACGTAGAATTATATAGAGAGCTCATCAAAAGACTCTAATTTTTAAATTAATTAACTAAAAAACAAAGATCTTGAATTAGTTACAGATATTACCAATAGGTGGCGCTATCATTGCAGTAATATTGTAGTTCTGGACACGTTTTTCTTTGAATTACATGACTTTACCCACGTGCTTTGTCCTGCACTCCTCCTCTCAAAAGATTAATCGCTCTGACTTCAAAGCACTATTTTTCGAAATATCAGCGTCATCTGTTGGGCGAAATTTGTAATTAATTTCGAAACTTGCGTTTACAGCATTCAAAATAACATATCTTTTTGTTTCATTCTTCTATAGATCTTTATTTTCAAGTTCTTTTGATGGTCAGTAGAGTGGTAAAAGATTATATGGGAAAAAAACATTTCAAATAGAAGTTCTGGCCGCTTTTTGTTTTGTTACGCCTACCATTCCTATTTTGTGTATTTATAAGAATTTGTGTATTTTAAGAAATTATAATAATGTAAAAAATTTTGTTATAATCCGATTCAAAATTTCTTTGCAATGTTACAATAATATACCAGTAATATTTTTTGGAATGTTGCAAATAAAATATTGCTGGAATATTATCACAATATTTCAAAAAAATTTGTTGAACCGAATATTGAAAATTTTTTTTCAATATTACAATAATATTTCACCAATATTATATTTGTAATATTGCAAAAAAATATTGCTGGATTATTTCTATAATATTGCAAAAAATTTTAGGAAAATTTCTTCTAAAAATTTTTTTTAAATATTATAATAATATTTCAGCAATATTTTATTTGCAACATTCCAAAAAAATATTGCTGCAATATTGCTACAATGTTATAAGATAGAAAGATTCCTGCAACATTCCAGCAATATTTTGTGCTCTGTGGGTAGTTTCGAAGTCTATGCGTTACAAACAGACAGACAGACAGACAGAATTTGTCTTTGGTAAAATAGCAAAAAGTATTCAAATAAAATTTAGCTATAGGTAATTAAAATTAAAAATTGTATAGATAGAGAAGAGATGAAAGTGCTTAGGCCACTGAAATTTTACAAATATTACTATGCAGGGGCACCGGAACGAATTTGAATCAGGGGGGCGGAGGCAAACATTTTTTTTTTTTAGAAAATTAAAATAATTTACTATGTTCAAATAGTATAAAACAAAAACAAATCTACTATAAAGCTTTAAAAATTTTAAATAAAATCACAATTTTAATAAAATTAAAATTTTAAAAAATTCGCTAGTGATTTTATCAAAATTTTTTTTTAGGCTATATTTATATTATTTGAAGGAAATAAATATTTTTAATTTTTTTCTTTTAATTCAATATAAAATGTTTTTAGAGATTAGAAATACAATAGGGTCTATATAAAATATTTTGGAAAAAATGAATTTCTTACTCTTTTAATTTTTTTTAATTTAAAAGATTTTATTTTTCAAAAGTAAAAATGTATCATTTTTAAAAATAAATGAAATAAAAGAAGACATATTGCCTCCCTCTGCCACCTCCTATAGGATGCCAGGGGGGGCAATGTATCCTTGCCCCCCCCCCCAGTTTCGGCGCCTGTTACTATGGATACAAATTTATGGAGTGGTCAAACTGAAAAACAAAAAAACAAACTTTGGGCCACCCTAATGGGCACCCTGTACACATAAACCACCCTGTACACATAAACAGTTCTTAGAAAGGGAGGTGACGTAAACACAAACTCAAAAAAGCAATTCTCCATTCGCTATCTATGCTAGTGATTTTTTTCCAATAAAGTTTTGAAGATTATTTTTTTAAATCTTCTTAATACAATGTCCTGCAGGCTTTTTTTTCTTTTGATCTTTTATTGAAAAAATATATATTTTTTTAAGACTAAATTATTTATATAAGATAATTTAAAAATATTTAATATTTGAATCTAGATTTTATGAGGGAGAGAGATGGACTCTGATTTTGAGTTGATCTTATCTTTCGATTAACTTTGACCGCCAACGTCTCGATTAAAATGACACAGGGGAGAGGGAGTGAGGTATATACGGCTTTTTTCTTAATTTATTATTAAATTTGTTAAAAGATGTTTAACTTGCCAAAGTAAACTGTAAACAGAGAGAGGCAGAATTCAATCTGGTCCGCAGTTTCCAAAGTAAGTGTAATCAACTAACCCGAGCCAATTGAAAACTTTTTTTTTTTTTAACTCCTTAAAAAAAACATTCTTTCTATTAACCTGAAAGAAATAAAAAACTAAGCAAAATGAGTGAATATTTAATTGATTGAATAGCAATCAAAAATAGTTTCAATAATTGAAGAGCTTAGTGGAATATAGTCATAAGCCACCATTTTGTCTTTTTGAGATATTCATGCCATTGCATTCTTTAAATTTTCCTTTTTTTTTAAACACTCACACCACACACCCCCACACATTCACAGTCTTCTCGGCAACTCAGGCCATATAAGACATTTACGATAACCGTTAATGCTTAATATACATATTGGGATCCAGGCATTCTTATTAAAGCCATTTGATATCCAATTGGCTTAAATAAAATCATCGGACTGCCTGGGGTCCGAACCCGCACCTTTTGGTATACGAGGTTAGCACGCTAACCTCTACACCAAGCCCCGAGGGCATATCCCTCTTTAATAACACACAAAGAAATTTCTTGAATTTACAATAAGTGGCTGCATTGCCTGAACCCCCAATATGTATATTAATCAATAACGGATATCGTCAAAGTCTTATATGGCCTAAGTTGCCGAAAAGACTGAGTGAATGAGGGTGTGAGTGTGAGTGTGAATGTTTAAAAAAAAAAAAGAAAAAAAGTGGCTGCATATAATAAGTGTAAGTTCTATATTTGGCCCGCTAGTAAAGATTTGAGAAGTAAGATAGTCATAAGCCACAGTCGAAATCTGGAGGGAATGAAAATTCTGTCATGTTCAAAAGGCTTCTATGAATAAGGGAGCTGAAAATGAAGAGTCTGATTCTTTTGATATTGATCCCAATAAGCTCTAATTACAACATGCTAAGAGTATAAACATTACACTGTCTCAAAAAACCGAATTATATATTTTTTTTTCAAAGAACATTGAAAAATCATCAAAGTATCTTTAGAAAAAGACCCTGTAAAAATTTGAGCTTTGTTAATATTTAGAGGTGTCGTTTTGTAATTTTCTGTTTTCCATTTAAATAACATGGGGAATTTTTTTTTTTAACTTTGGAATTTTGTAACGTGATAACAAGCTACTTTATGAGTACGATACAATTAGTCTTTATAGTAAATTTAATGCTCTATAAAAATGGTCTGATTAACATTTTGCATAAGTCAAGTCGTTTAAGAGATATCGAGCTTCAAACTTCAGGCTGTTTAAAATTACACTTTGTTTTGTGTTTAAGAAAAAAACAAAACATAATTTTGAACAGTCTGAAGTTTGAGGGTCGATATCTCTTAAACGACTTGACTTACGCAAAATGTTAATCAGACCATTTTTGTAGAGCATTAAATTTACTATAAAGACTGATTGTATCTTACTTATAAAGTTACAAAACGCCACCTCTAAATATTAATATTAAGAGCTCAAATTTTACAGGGTCTTTTTCTAAAGATACTTTGATGATTTTTCAATGTTCTTTGAAAAAAAAAAAATAATTCGGTTTTTTTGAGACACTCTAATAAACATGTTTTAATATGCATATGCTCTCTTTTGTGGCTTGGGACTATCTTTCACTCAATTTCACTTATTTTACAAATTACTCGTGGTTTATGGAAATGCATTAACAAAAACTTTGGATTTGATAACGATAGAATAACTGATTAAAAGAACTATTAATATTAACATTAACACTTGGATAGAATATAATTTAAAAGCATTTCTCCAAGACTGTGTTTTCTTTAAATAGGCCTAAGTGTATTCAATCTAAAATATTGTTAATTACAAGGAGATGAAAGAGAAAATATCAATTTTAATATTTGACGGATTTAGAATCAATAAACCTTCAAATATTAAAATTTCAACTAAAATATTGTTTTTTTAAATCCATTTTGGGTCTATTAATTCTCTAATATTGTGTTTCTCTTGATAAATAAATCGTGTCCCCCTCACATTTTTTCGGGTGAATAAAGTCATAAGCCCATTTTTGTTTTCTTCTTCATTATAAATGCTTTTAAAACATAAACTAGGGCGAATAAATGTTCCATTCTCTACTATATGCTTTATAAGACATACAAGTGTTCATTTTTATAAAGAAAGTTATTCTAAATTGAGTGGCTGATTTACACATTTGAGTCAAACTTTAATTTGTTAATATCTCGAAGCAAATGTATTGTGGCTTATGACTATATTCCACTGAGCCCTTCAATTATAAGCGTTTTTCTTTGTTCGGATGGCTATTTTTATTAGCGATTTACTTCTCAATTGAGATAAGAATTTTGAAATGGACTTCTTTTCTCCGAGGCTATTCCCAGTAATTCGGGTTCAGCATAAAAAAATTTTTTAGAGGCCAGCGAGCCAATCAATCGATTGATGACGAGGCTAAAGGAAAATCTGACATATAGGAGTAGAAGAAATGCGTGCGTTGCTGATCTTTAGGTTTTATTTAAAAAAAAAAAAAAATAACAATAATAATAAACCAGATATCATTACGATACGACATTTTATTATTTTTAAACAACTGCAAAAGAAAAGGATTAAAAGAAGTCTTAAAAAAGAGAAAATGGAATTAAATTTATTCCTGATGTAAATGGAAAATTGGTCGATGAGGGGTAGATCGGTCGACCAGTCCCATCAGGGACTGATTTTTGGGGAGTAGGGAGGTGAAGGGCCTCTCACTCCCAACATAGGAAACCGGGTTGATGGCTCTCGAGCTAGATACCGGTACTTGGGTTTGGTGCGTGCCTCCGTGCACGATGCACCAGGGGTAAATAACCGGGGAATGATTTTTTTGTAGGCTATTGAGGGTTTTTAATAGACATGGGTCGATACGCGATTTTGCTGTACCAGGTACTCGCTGTTACAGGTACTTTGTTCGTACCCGATATTTTTATCAGATATTTTTGTACCCGATACAGATTTCACTCAGCAACGCTAACTTCACATAAATACAAGTAACAGATTCGATACGTAGTAGTGGTAGTAATTTTCTTGGTCTCCAACCGTTGGTAATTTAGCCACAAATCTGATTTGATACTTCGATCATTGTGAAGCTATCAATAAGAACTTGGTTAACTTGAAAAAATCTGGTGTGACTGGCGCACAGCACACAACTTTCTCTTACCTTCGGTAATCGAAAGTTGTGTACTGTGCTTGTCACACCAGATTTTTTGTGTCGACTTATGTATTTAGTTTCCGACAGCACCGTTCATTCGATTTTCAAGATGTACAATTTATAAGTATGGGAAAATATTTATATTTTGTTACCATGGCAACCATTTCTCCTATCCTTCCCTATGAAATACAAGGGGTAAGTGGTCTTCAGAAGATTTCAATCGCAAAATGAGAATATACATTTTAAAGAGCATCTAAAAAATAATTGATTTTTGAATTTAAAAAAAAATCGTTGGAGCAAATTTTGAGAAAATCGAAAAAAACTGAAAAAGTACATCAGTAAAGTACTAGTACTCTTTGGCCGATATTGATTAAAAGCTTATTTTTTCCGGTCCCGGGGGTGTTTAACTTAAATATAAAATTTCAACCTCGTAGCTCAATTCCTTCATGCTTAAAATTGAACACACACCCACACACCCACCCACACACACAGACAGACCATGTCGCGAAAACCACTTTTTTGGATTCAGGGGATCTCAAAACGTGAAGATCCATCAAAATCTCGACATCGAATTTTTGACATGAATCCAATACTTTCTCTCTATATATATATTACATATATACATAGGTAAGAGAAAGTAAAAA
>JAKCPI010018188.1:0-17137 GCA_023213315.1 Euborellia annulipes | reverse complement strand
GAATGTTATATAAATACTCTAATCAGTCATTTTTATATTTTTAGTGCTAGGAAAACGAAAATTCTCAGAATGGCTCATCGAGAGAGGTCTACAGACATACAAATTAATAAATGTAATAAATTAAATGCAAGGGCGGATCCAGAGGTGTTTCTCGGGGGGGGGGGGGGGTAATCTGGTGTGACTCGTCGCACAGCACACAATTTTTTCTTAATTTCGGTAATTTAAAGGCGCATTCTGTACTTGTTTGCCTGAATATAAATACAAATCAAATTTTTAAGTATTAATTTTTAAAATTTTACATTCAAATTTTCGAAAAAAAAGTATTTTTTTAAATCTCGGGGGGGGGGGTAATTACCCCCTTTACCCCCCCCCCCCTTGTATCCGCCCTTGATTAAATGTGACAGGAAAGAAGAGTTATTGTTTACTTATTACTGACTGCATGTCACTTTTTGATACAATCAGCCCAAGATTTACCAAATGCCTCACACTAAAATGGCCTATTTGATTTGATTAACATGAATCGAAAATCGAAACAAAATACAAAAGGGCCTGCATAACGGTTATCTTAGGGCTCGGTGATCTTAAATAGGGTCTGTTTACAACGATTTTTATTTAACATAGAGTACCTCGGATTTTTATTTATAAAAAAAGGGATACCTACTCAAATATAATACAATATTCCTGAAAATATTTTTCTTCCTTTTTATTTACAACAATATCAAATTCACATAGCTTATTTAATTTAATATCTAATTCACGACAAGTCTCTCAAATTTTTAAGGGGTTCACCTTGCAGGCAGCCACTTGCACTACCACCAGGAATAACGCTAATTATATAACACTTTAAAATATACCAGTTTTAAAAAGTCTTTTTTTTCTTTAAATATATATTGTTGTTAAATATCTTTCATTTAACATTGTCTACTTTCTCTACGTTGTCTACCTTGTTATTTATAATTTATCTTTTACATTGCATTGTCTACGCTTAAAAAAACGTGTAGACAAAGTAACCTTACCCAACTCTGACTTAAAATAAGTGAGAATTTATTTGGAGCGTGTACGATTGCATTTAATTTAAATTAAGCTCCAAATATAATGATCTCTTTGAATTATGAGGGTTTAGTATTCACTGTATATACAGCATAATGTTATATTAATATTTAAGTTGTTAAGTTCTCTTTCTTCTATCTCTGCCTTAATCATTTAATATAAGATGCATGAGAGAAAAGAAAAACCGGACCGTCGCATGGTCTGTTGCTTGATGGTTAGGGGGAGGGAGGCAGAGAAAATGCTAGCCTTAGCTCAAGCAACTCGTGGTCGCCGTTTGTTTTCACAAGGTGTTAGCACCTTTGTGTACTGTTTAGTAAAAATTGTTAATTTATTGGAAATATTATTTAGTAAAAATAAATTCCTTGTCTCAAAAATATTTTCCCAAATTTACGTATATCCACTTTATTTATTTTTTAAATTATTTATTTATTTTTTTATTAAAAAAAAAAATAAATATATGTATTTAAACAATCATTTAATTTACTAATTTTTTATATTATAAAAATATTGTTTTTTAAGTTATATTTATATAGATATATATAATTTGAAATTCTATTTCTATTCAGTAATTATTTCTTTTTAAATTTATATTTAATTTTTTTATTTATTTATTTATGTTTTTAATTAAAGTAAAAAGTATATTTTAAATAATATTTTAATAGGTATAAATTAATTTAGAAAAATTTTAAGAATTAGTAAAAATTTTATATTTGATTAAATTTTTTTTTTAAAAAAATATACATGCGCACAAATTCGTGCCAAAACAACAATGACAACTTTGTGCCTAATTAATTTATAAGCCAACGAGGACTGAAGATGGACTAATAAATTTTGTCCGAAACGTCTCCTTTTCGGCATTTGGCATCCAAAGGCTAATTAGATATGACAATATATAAGAAAAAATGCATATTATTGAGAACCATAAATGTATTTTAAAAGTCCCTGCATTGGAGGATTTTAGGTTCACTAAATGCGTCATCGATTGACGCTAGCGCAGATTGGCTCTTAATAGTAGAGGATTTGAAAACCTTTAATTTTAAATTTACTTTAATAGCAAAATTGTATAAAAAGCTCCCTACTCACTCTCAGTGTCTTTATAGAGCTTTTGAGTTCAGGGTGAACAATAGCGGAGGGGACATGGGGCAATTTTCCAAATCAGAAATCTCACGAAGCCGCTTTAATATGTTGAGTGTTGATGAAAAGAAGATGCAGCCAGCTATTAAGCTTCTAATAATAAAATCCTTTTCAAGACGTTTCGACGGTTCTATTTTTTGAAAATTAGCCACTGAAATCTGCGTTTTTAGCTATCCTGAGTCGTGAAAAAGATCAAACTTGATTTAAGCTTAAAGGGCCCGGGCCCCAGGAGGAAAAAATTTCAAGAAAATTATTTTTTTTTAATTGAAATTTTAACCATGAAATTTAATTTTCATTAGAATTTTAAGGTGGGAGCGCAATGGGCCCGGACCCCGGGGATATAGCCCTTTCCCCCCTGTCTGCGACCCTGGCCATCAGCCCCGAATTTATTTACTTGTTGATATGCATATGTGACCGTCCACATGAAAATTTACCAAATTTTCACCTGCGTTTTTATGCTTTCTGAGTAATTTTTTTTTATTTGGAAGATATGAATTTTTAAAATTTTGCTTATGAAAAACCTAGTTTTGAGAAAAATGAGTTTCCAAGTTTATTTGTTTTTCTCATATCTCACCTTTGTCTTGTGTTTTCAATTTTTTGATATAAAATACATCGATTCTGATGAATCGGGAATTCACTGGGTCCACAATGAATTCACTGGGTTAACCCAGTGAAACCCCACATATAAACACCTCAGTTTAAAATGTTTCACCTAAAACCTACACCGCAATCTCTAAACTTGAATATTCACTGGTTTAAACAATTGAGTCATGGTGCGTCTAATCGACTACACGTTAGGCTAGCCTAATGGCCCTGAAATAAATACTAGCTGCTCTTCTTTCTTCTTCCTGCTTCTCATTAATAATTCTCATTGTTGTTCGAAGCCCACCTTACTCGTGTACTTCGTAGGAAAGATCGGAGAAATGATTGCCATGGTAACAAAAAAATAAACATTTTCCAAAGATTTTAGGCTGAACGCAAACCGATCGAGCAAAAACGATTTTGCCTAAAACTGTTTTTCCAATGCTTTTCTAAGGGTCAACGCACACCGAAGAGACAAAACACAATCGGACATGATTGGACATCATCGAACAAAACATTTTGTCCGAAAACGTTTTTGCTCGATTGGCGTGCGTTCAGCCTAAAGGGTCAAGCACATCAGATTTTTTTTTTGTATAAAAGTCTCCCTTTAAATTTCCAATCATGGAAACCAAACAGAAACTTGAGAAGCGAAATCTAGTCTAGTAGTTTCCTTCAATCAACCAAATGATCTTCCCGAGAGATTTAAGGAAATAGGAGCAAGAGGGTTAGAATAGAAATAAACTCAGGGGAGGAAATAAAAAATGATTTTCTACAATGAATAAAAAAATATATTATAGTTATATTATTGGGTTTTGAAATTACGTAAAAAAAATAAACTTTTATTTTTTATTACATAATATTTACAAAATTTGGAGTCGTGAATTCGTACATTTGAAAAGTCAATTTTGGTTGGTAGAAAATCACATGTGGATTTGTTGGTTGACAATGGAAAAAAGCTCGGTCAATCGACATGCGACCTATATTTATAGACTTTTGTCTTGCAGCGCCTAGGCTGGTTATCAATTCTTTTCTTTGTCGATTCGGTGTGTTTTTAATACATCACACCTTCCTCCTCTATTAGAAATTTGTCTATTATTTTAAATTCGTAGACAAATTTCTTCACAATATTTCTATTTTCTTTTTATTCAAAGTTACAACATATTTAAATTAATTGGTTCATCTGTTTGTGAAGCTTCTATTGCATTTTCAATTACATTTCTTTTAATATTCAAAATATTAAATATTCTTTCTTTATTCAAGTACAATATAATACTTAATATTATTATTACAATAATTATGATAATTACTATTATTAAAATATTTGATGCATGCTTTGAAATAATCTCATTCTCTTTTAGAGGTTCTAATACAATGTCTTTTAACTCGATCTTGTTTATATTTAAAAAGTCAATTTCTTTGTTTGGATTTACTTTAGTCAAGTTAAACATTTCGATTTTGGAAGGGGGATTTCTTCCACTTAAAATGCGAGACTATTTCCTTATTATTTATGGAACAATTATTATTATTTATCTTATAAAGACCTTGATTCAAATATTTATTTATATTATTACAACTTAATAGTAATTCGTTTTCTTTTCTTACATTTAGGATTAATATATTTGTATTTGGAATGTTTACATAATCAGGATATTTGCTTATTTTATATAAAATACAATTATTATGAGAATTATTCACTATTAACTCATAGACACAGACACTAACACTTTTAAGGTTTGATTGACAATAAAATGTTGAATAGTGTTCGAAACAATTTTTTAATTCGTAGACTTTACTTTCATCTTTAAGAACGTGTTGAAATTTTTCATTTATTAGATATTGGTTATTTCCCTGATTTATTGGAATGGGGGTGAATTGAAAGTTTTCCCCTTTGATTTTTTGATAGTTAGGTATTTCTAACAGAATGTCTATTGTATCATTCTTTATAACGCATAGTGGTTTAATGAAGGATGTTGCATCCCAAAAGTTATTTATTTCGATTTCTAAATCATATTCTTTAATTAAACCTATTATATTTTCTAGAGAAATAATGCTTTCATGCAAAATGTTCAATTTGCAAAACGTCATTGCTTCTTCAATACTTTCAAGGAGTTCATTGAAGGTGGTTAGGGAAATAATTATTTGTACTAGAGAATTTAATATTACTTGATCCTCAGATTGATTTACATATGTATTTATTGTTCTTAAAGCATTTGCTATGTTTCCCTGATTAATATTTATTCTTTCTATTTGCTCATTAAAATCTTTTATTAATTTGTCATAGGACTTAACTATTAAGTTATTTTGTTTAACTAACGTTCTTTGATTGCTTTCTAACGTGTGTATTAAATTATCATATTTAATTCTATCTTCATCATCCATTACGCCGGATATTGCTTTTAAGAGAGTTCCTGCTCCATTGAAAATTCCTCTCCTAACTCTTTTTGTTTTTCTAATATTATTAATCTTTCCTTTCAATAACTTTAAATTGAATTCTAACTTATTGGCTGACGCAAAATAAATCGCGTTTAAAATGATAATTAATATTATTATTTTTTCTTTTCTCATCGTTTGAGATGACTTAATGAATGAAGTCATTTTCTTATGAAATATTATACTTACTGAATTGGAATGCAAGTGCATTCAAATCGTCTGCTTGAATATCTTATCTTGGTTGCAGGCTAGATTACCGACGATTACAGGCGATTGCAGACGTCTCGTCTGGTTTTATATCTCTTCTTCTTGAAATTTACGGGGTCTCTTTATTTTCGTAATTCGATATTTTTTATTTTTCTCATCTTTGAATCGCCCTAAATTTGCATCATATTTTGATATTTTTAATTTTTTATAATTCTGGGTTCCCTTCCGGGTTACTCTTTTCTTCTTTAAATAAACTTGTTTAGGGAGATTTTCGGGATGTTTTTCACCCTCAAATTTCTTCTTCTTTTCTAATCTTTCTTTTATTAATTTATTATTCAATTCCCTTTCTAATATGTATTCATTTATTAATTCTGACTGAATTAAACTTGGTTGAGAATCTATTTGATTTTTTCCTTTAAATAAAATCTCGAGTGGAGTTTTATTTGTTGCAGAATGAATTGAATTATTAGCTTTGAGTGATATTTGAATTTTTTCCTTTACACTCTTGTTTTTAAAATCTTTATCTATATTTATTATTTGCAAGTGTTCTTGTAATGTTGAATGCAATCTTTCTATACATGCATTTGATTTCGGGTTTTCTATCGATGTGATATGCAATTTAATATTATTTACTCTGCAATATTCTTTTACTAGCTCGTTATTAAATTCGTTTACAGACGCTGGATCTGTTATTAATTCTTTTGGAAAATGAATTCCTTTCATACTTTACACTTAAGCATGTGTCACAGTTGTTCACATATCGTCAAACATCATTATCAATGTTTTTCCAATAATATGTTTTCTTTATCTCTTGAACATTTTCTACTATTCCTCGATGATTTGTTATTCCTTCATGAATTCTTCTAATTATTTCTAATTGTTGTTCTTTGTCTTCTATGTCTTTTAACATCTTATGACATTTATATATTCGTATATTATTGAACATTAATTGAATTAAATTATTCATAGGACTAAATAATTCCTTGTCTTCGAAATAAACATAATATTTGTTTTCGCTACTTATATATTCAAGTATGAACTTAGTTAAATCTTCGTCAATGTTATTTTTATTTATTTTGGCAATCTCTTCTTTGTATTTTCAAATAAATTCTGTCTTTCTACTGATAAAATATTTTCATGTGAACCTATCACAATTTGATTTTTATATGAATTGATTGCTGCGTTTTCTAATATTTTTATTAGAGCTACTGGGTTCTCAGCTGTTGAGTGTTGCGTTTCATTGCTATCAATATCTAATTCTCTTCTTAATATGTGATCTCGAATTTCATCAATGTCTACATCTATACTATTATATAAAAGACAATCTCTGTCTGTCTGTCTGTCTGTTTGTAACGCATAGACTCCGAAACTATTGGACCGATTTTCATGGAGTTTTTTTTAATGGATAGGGAATTTTCCGGGGGTGGTTTTAGGCTATCATTATATCGAATTAGGGGTAGGGAACCCCCTTTTTGGGGGTTATCAATTACCCCAGAGCAAAGCATTGGAAAACAGGATCTAACTCGCTTTACGGAAAATATATTTATCAAATCTTTAAAATGAAAAATAAAAACTCTTCCTCCCTCTAACAATTCGACATTTGAAAAGATTTTTCCGCTCTGCGCCCCCCCCCCCCCTCCCCCTATAATTATTATTTTTTTTATTTTTCATTCGATTTTAATAAAATTTAAAATGTGGCTTTCTTAGGGTGTAAATAATTGAAAAATGGTATTTTAGACCTCAGAAAGTCCAATCACCCCCCCCCCCCCTGCCCCCCCCTAAAATTTATTTTTCATTCGATTTTAATAAAATTTAAAATGTGGCTTTCTTAGGGTGTAAATAATTGAAAAATGGTATTTTAGACCTCAGAAAGTCCAATCACCCCCCCTGCCCCCCTAAAATTTATTTTTCATTCGATTTTAATAAAATTTAAAATGTGGCTTTCTTAGGGTGTAAATAATTGAAAAATGGTATTTTAGACCTCAGAAAGTCCAATCACCCCCCTGCCCCCCCTAAAATTTATTTTTCATTCGATTTTAATAAAATTTAAAATGTGGCTTTCTTAGGGTGTAAATAATTGAAAATTGGTATTTTAGAACTCAGAAAGTTCAATCACCCCCCTGACCCCCCCCTAAAATTTATTTTTCATTCGATTTTAATAAAATTTAAAATGTTGCTTTGCTTTCTTAGTGTGTAAATAATTGAAAATTGGTATTTTAGACCTCAGAAAGTTCAATCACCCCCCCCCCTGACCCCCCTAAAATTTATTTTTCATTCGATTTTAATAAAATTTAAAATGTTGCTTTCTTAGGGTGTAAATAATTGAAAATTGGTATTTTAGACCTCAGAAAGTTCAATCACCCCCCTGCCCCTCCTAAAATTTATTTTTCATTCGATTTTAATACAATTTAAAATGACGCTTTCTTAGGGTGTAAATAATTAAAAAAAATATTTTAATCAAATATTTAAAATAAAAAATAAAAACTCTTCCTCATAATTAATTAAAATACATTTATCTGGACAACTCTTAGTCATATCCCGAGACGCCGCCCGCCAGGGCCTAGCGGGGTAGGGTTGCCGAAGGCAACCCTACCGCAGCTAGTTATTTATAAGAGATTCATTTCCTATCTCGTTAACATTTATTTCTTCTCTAATATTTATTTCATCTTCGGGGGTGGATGGATTTCTACTTAAAATATCTGCTACTATATTATTTTTTCCTTTTATATACTTTACTTTAAATTGATAACTTTCTAGCTTTATTTTCCATCTCATTAATCTTTGATTAGCATCTTTTAAATTAAATAACCATTCCAATGGTTTGTGATCTGTCTTTATTACAAACTCATTTCCATAGAGATATTGATGAAAATAATTTATTGCCCATACGATGGCTAATAATTCTTTTTCAGTGGTCGAATAGTTTATTTCGGCCTTGTTCAGGGTCCTTGAGATATAAGCAATTGGCTTATCATTTTGACTAAAGCCTAAAGCAAAATTCGATGCATCAGTTGTAAATTCTAATGTATCATTTAGATTTGGATATACTAATAGAGGGGGGTTCGTTGACATATGTTTACACGTGTTTATCGCTTTTAAGTATTCCTTATCTTTGATGTCTATACTGCTATCTTTTTTCAAACACTTGGTAATCGGCTTCGTTACCTTAGCTAAATCTTTTCTGATAGATCAAATAACCCCTGAAACCTTGGTGTCAAACCCCGGATCTCCAGCCTATCTGGGTCATCTTTGAGATATAAACTCGCCAGCAACACTTATTAGCCGTTTGTTATTTGTAAATTGAATATTTAAATTCACTATTTTTCTTGTGAAAAAAAAAATATGTTGATTTGTTTTGTGTTGTTTTTACAATGCCAGGCCCAGGAGAGTCTGGGAGAGATAAGTAGCTGGGGCTGGAGTTGTGTTGGAAAAAAAATGAAACAAACTTCGTGTAAAAAATATAATTTTTTTTTTTTTTTTGAACTGTACAATAATTAAATAAAATATGAAACCAAAACAAAAATATAACACTAATTATTAACATAACAAAAATCAGTAAATACCCCTAAAATAAGTATATGTATGTATTTAAATAAGGTGAGCCTTAGCATGCTAAAAAAAAAAAAAAAAAAAAAACTTAACATATTCAGATCAAAATGTTAAAACATGTATTGTAAAGTAAATAAATTTTTTTTTTTGTTCTTTTTCACTGGCAACGAGGTAACTAGCAATTTGATTTCTTTTTAGTTGTATTATAGATAATTTCACAAAAAGTGAAGAGACAATTTTGAATTATGATCATGAGAATAAAGCTAATAAAAAAAGGAATGTTCTTTTGAATAAACAAATCAATGATCTTTATGAAAACTTGAAATCTCTCAATTCTTATCGAAAGTTACATGAACGAAAAATAATATTAATTAAATGAAATAAATATAAATTATACCTTTGGTATGCAATTTGTCATATATATTATCTATATATTTATCTATGTATATATATATACAAAAGTAAAAGTTTTTTAATTGTTTTTAGAAGGGCTTTCTTAAAAATATCAATTTGTATATTTTTAAAATATGAACCTTTATAATTATTAACAACTTGCAGATTCATTTTTTGCTTGTTGATTCAAAAGACTTTCCCATTTCACTACAGGATATATCTTAAGAATTCCAATAATATTCTTTTGAGTTGTTATTGAAATTTCCTCCGAAGGCTTCCACGAGGCAAGAAAAGAGATGACGTTGCCAAGGGAGCCTCGAGTCGTGTGGGTAATGCAGCGGACGATCGCCTCCTCAACGGAAATCGACATCACTAAAAAGAGAATCACATTCAATGGCCAATAGAAAGGAAATGAAACTAAAATTAAATTCACTTTTTAAGCTATTGTTTGCGACAAAGTTCTCAAAAAAAAAAAAAGTTTTATCTAATTTATACTGTAGTTTGAGTAGGGGACTTAAATCGCCAGCAGTGGCGTAGCGAGGGGGGAGCAAGGGGGGTCATCATGCCCCGGGCGCTACTCACAAAGGGGCGCCAAATGCTCCGCAAAACAAAAAATTGCTGGGTAATTTTTATTTTTATTATAATTGATTTCTGGAAAATATATTTTAAATTTAGTGCCAGTGTAATATAATAATTTTGTATATTATATGGTTTTCGAATGGGGTGGGGGGGGTTAAGCTCGCTACGCCACTGATCGATTCTAACGCCGAGTTGGAGGCAACTCTGCTCCCGGCCCTGATTTGAATGGCCGGCGAGAGGGAGCGATCGACATCATGCCCAAATCAAATTTTCGTTCGATTCCAACAATATTAGCAGAAATCTTACCTTTCTGGTAATTTTTATAATAATCAATGAGCTTATTTTGAATGTCGAGGATTTCTTTCTGTGCTGCATCAGGGAGAGGCTTCAAGACCGAACCTGAAAAAGAACAATTTATTCAATATAGAAATACAATTAACAGGAAAAGAAATTTGAGTTTTTTTCGTTCATTTTTGGGTACCTCAAAATGTGCATTTCCGTTAAAATTTCAACATTGTATTTCTACACTATACAAAAGCCTATATATACAAAATATAAAGCGTCCCGCCTCAAACAAGGACATCCTCCTTAGCATGGAGAGGTTGGATAAAACCGGATGGAACTAGAAATAAGGATTAGTTCATTAGCTAGAAATGAACGCAAGAGGAGGAGGAGTTAGGGATAGGAAATAAAGTCCAGAGGTCGGTTGGGTTTGAGCTGTGTGCCCAAAGCACTTGGGGCAAATAAACGGGCATCCTGGCAGCAATTTCAAATAATAATAATAATAATAATAATAGAGAAATGCCAGTCTATCTATGTTATTTTTATCTGCAATACAATAATTAACTTTCCCACCCAGAAAATCAAATGATTCTATTAATTTTAGATAACAACAAACAATTAGATATTAGCGAGGTATTTTCTGCTTTTGAGGGGTGAGTGCCCCTCTAAAGGATCTAGCTGGCTTATAGGGAGGGGGTGGGGGGTTGCAAAAACGCCTCTAATACTCACTTATAATATTAAGGGTATATTCTAAAATGGAATCACTCGTGTTGCCAGCTCTCCACTCTGTCAGGATTTGCATCAGCCAACGATTTATCAAATTTGTTGTAGTCCAATTCCAATCTTGGTATTTGGCAAGTAAAATTAACGCCCTTTTCAAATCGCGTTCTCCAGCTGAAAAGATTTATCAATTTATTTATTTATTTGGAAAGATTGCCTTATATTCTTATTTTAAAAAAAATCTAAGTGTTAATAGATCACACTATCGAAACTAAAGTTGACACAAAAAATCTGGTGGGGCAAGCACAGAACACAAGAGAAAGTTGTGTGGTGCGTGAGCAGTCACACCAAATTTTGTTATGTTAAATTCAACAGAAACTTAGAAATGAATTACTTTTTATTTTCTCGAGAAAGGTGATGCAAAGAGAATCAGTCATGAATTCGCCCATTTTGTATCCATAACTAGATATTAACAAATTCTTCAGGTGTGTGGTCTTAAACTCTCTGTTCCCAACTGTATGGATTTTTCTACTCAGAATTAAATGGACAATCGTCTGAACTAAGGGTATATCTAGAAAAAAAAAAAAAAATTATTTTTGCGTGAATACAATAATATACATCTAGCGTAGTCGAATAGAAAGGTCGAAAAAAAAGTTTTTAAATTTCCCTAGCACAAGTGGCGAGTTCTCTGTCCTCTGGACCTCGCGTTTTCCACAATCTTTCTTTAACAATGACGTTTAGTCCCCGAAATGTTATTTGTTAGGCTGAGGGAGGAATTCTTACCTTTGCCGTATGCGTGCATTGGCAAGGCGTGATGGAATACTGTTAGGACATTGTAGATCGGTGGATAAGCTCTAAACTTGTAAACGTATAGCGAATCACAGATGAATATTCGTGCTTGAGTGATATCCCGGGTGGCCAAGCAGAGCGAGGCATAAAATCGGGATAAAGAATTTATTTCATTTACCTATAAAAAAAAAATTTGAAATTAAAAAGAGAAAGCTTAATAAAAAAAATGTAAAAAAAAAAGTTAAATCATTAGGGAAAAAAGTTTTATTAATTTTCAGGCAAGAGAAAAACAAAAATTGTGGCCTGACCAGAGTTTGGGAATTTGCAGCCTCTACTCGGAATTTTGTTTTTACAAGCCAAAATAAAAAGTGCTGCTCCTTTTTTTACTTTTTTTTTTAATAAAACTCGTTATGAAATAAACTTTTTTTTAAAAATATGATTCTAAATACTTACAGGTCTATATTTCTTTAAACTAAAAAGATAATACTCGATATTCGTAAAAACGGCAGGGATGAGTGACTTGTAGGCGTCCATCTTGGAGACCGCCACGAGGATGCCCAAAAGCTTCTGGTGGATCGGGGAGAGGGGAGGCGCTGGCGGGGTTAAGCTGTGGTCGCGATCGTCGTTGTGTTTGATCAGATCTAGGATAATCTTTGCCAATGCTCTCTGCTCGATTTCTTTATATATTTCCAAATTAAATTCATTCGATGTTTCCAAGCATTCAAGAATTTGCTCGAAAAGCTTTTTATCTCTCACATTTGTCTTCTCCTTCTCTTTCATCCTCTCTTCTCTAATCTTCCTCATTTCGTTTACCTGGCAGCAATAAATATCAAAACAATTTCCAAGAATAGATTGAGATCTGGCTTGAGAGATCATTTTGCTCGTTGATGGGAGAGCTAAAGGCTCTGCGCCTCTGGTATCGCTCTCGGGGGGTGGGGGTGGGGGTGGGAAATCATTTTCGCTAACGGAGGAGGAAGCATCCATTTTATTCGAGCCAGAGGGCGCAGCTCCCTCTAGGGAGTAAATTGAGGGAGGAGTTATTTGAGATGGACATTCAAATTCTGGAGCAGGTGCATTCAAGTCGGGAGATGAAGGGGATTCTAAAATTTCTCCTTGCAAGTTGTTTGTTTTGTCGCCACCAGAAGAGGGATCTTCTCCTAAATCATTTGCAAGTTTCACTTGAGTCGATGTTCCTTTTACCGGTGAGATCTTGAATGTTTCCATTTTGGTATGAAGCGCCAGGTTGGCTCTTTCGAAGGCCCATCGCCACGGAGGTCGTTCTGAGCCCCCGTCGTTTTTCGGCGACTCGCTCTCCGATTTCGCCCTGCTGGCAGCCGCCCTTCGCACATACGTTTCCTTTGGTCTGTCATCTTTCAACGTTTTGTTGGCTGCTTTCAAAGTTTCAATGGCTTGTGCTTTGGCAGCCAATCGCTTTTGTTTCTCTTCTTCCAGACTCGATTGAATATTTTGATTAGTTAATTTTTTGCTCTTCTTTAATTTGCCGTCATCGATTTCTAAAGGGATTCGATTATTTTGTTTTATATATGATATTCTGGCTCGCATCTTTTGAAGTTTAGTTTTTGGTCTGAGAGGTTTTTTGACTTTGGCCTTCTCTTGTGGCTCTTCTTCAGAGAGGCTTAGATCTGAGATATCCCCAAATAACTTTTTCAGCGTCGGAATTTTTTCTAATTTAACACAAGCTTTCTCGATGGTTGCTTTAAAGGTTCGCTGTTATTTCCTTGAATAGAATCTCCTGCTGTTTGATTTGACGAGTTAGAAGATTGTTCGGGCGGTCCTGGAATTTTACTTTCTGGAAGACTAGAAACGGGACTTTCCAAAAGGGCTCCTTTGAAATATTGTCCAATTTGGGAGAGAGTCCGAAATTTTTTTATATTAATATTCATCGGTTCGCTGGCAGTTTTTGGTGCATGTGTCGACTTGTCTTGATCTTCTTCGCTCTCAGATGAACTATTTTCTCCTGCTAGTTGATTTGATGAGTCTGAAGATGGCTCGGGAAGGTCAATTTTTTTACTTTCTACCGAAGTCAACTTATTTTCCTTGTTAACATCGTTGGTAGCCGTTGGCACATCTTTCGAGGAAGAAGCAATATTTTTACTCTTGTCTTTTGTTGATGAATTTTTTCGATTGGGAATTTGATCAAAATCAATTAAATGGTTAAGATCAAAAGCTAGGTTCGTAATTATCTTTGCTACCCTTTGATTAACAACTTGTCTAAAATTAGTAGTAAGCTTATCAATAGCCTTATCAATATTTGACCGTTGATTGATTCCAGTTTCAACTTGTTCAGAATTGTTTTTAGAAGTCGAGGGGAAATTTTCTCTCGGCTCTTTTTCGATATCCTGATTAATTTCGGAAATCTTTCGAATATTTATTGAATTATTCATTTCATTTTTATCATCGTCAGAAGTAAAATTGTCTTCAACGTCACTGAATAAATGAATCTTTGTCTTTTCTCTTCTCCGTTCAGTAGAGTCGTTTTTTGATGAGCTGATATTGGAAAGATCAGAAAATGATTCGTTTTCTTCCGCTTCATCATTTCTCGGCGTTTGTCGAGACGTGCTGGCATTTGTGTCAGTGCGAACTAAATCAGAGTTTAAAGACAACTCATAAGGCTTAAGGAGAGGATCCGATATATCCGTAATTGAACTTTTTCTTCAAATTCTGACTTGATTGAGCTTGCATATTTATTTCGACAATCGCAAAGAAAAGTATTGACAGGTTTATTTATTCTTGACTGGCATTCATTTAACTTTCTTTTTTTGCTTGTTTGGTGACTAGGGCAGCGTGATCTCTTTAGAGAAGACGCGTTCGAATCGCACGAATATCTTTGTTATCTTCATCTGAGCTGATTTCTTGCGCCAGATGATGTCGATGGCCACCATGGCCACTTGGATCCTCATCGGAGAATACCGATTCAGAATGTAATCTCCTCTTCCTGGGGAAACTATAATTATCTTCTGTCTGCGTGCTCGTGCTAGTCGTCGTCGCCACCTGCTTATAATCTTCATTTGTTTGAGTAAATATCGAACGCAATATAACTAAAAAGAAAAATCGGTTAACTGACATTCTATGAATTCTGTTTTGTTTTTTTTTAATAATTTTAAAATTTACCTATTTCAGTATTAATGGAACTAGGTGGGAGAGTTTTTTTTGGATTAGACCCTTGGAGGGGGGGTTTGAGAGCAGGGCCACTCGCTTTAAAAAACAAATTAATTAATTAACTTCTAATCAATGGGAATTTATAAGAGTTGAAGGGGAAATTGAGCCTACCTTTTTGTGCATTTTTTGTGAATAATGAGATGGAGCCGGAGGCTCTTGCTCTTGATCGTCGCTTTCTGAAGAAAGATCTAAATTATAACAACAAATACAAGCAAATTAACAAGTGCGTGGTGAGGGAAGCATCCCTCATTGCTGCCCCAGACCGTCGGGTTCTTTTTAGTTTTATCTTATCTAATTAAAATCTTTAAGAATATACAGAAAAATCATGATAAATAGTTTGTTATGACAAAGATATTATTGATTAATGAGTTTTATGTGAAATTTCTTTGTTTCCAATGAAAAAAATCTGGTGTTTTGATTAAAAGCTTATTTTTACGCCTCAGGGAATAACCGAACTTAAATATAAAATTTTCACCTCCTAGCTCGTTTTGTTCTTGAGATATTTTGTTCACAGAAAGACAGAGAGAGAGACCATGTTGCGATAACCACTTTTTCCGCCCCCCGAGTTTGGCGTAGTAGGTAGCGTGCCTACCTCCTATACCCCAGGCAGTCCCATGATTTTATTTAAGCCATTTGGATACCAGATGGCTTAAATAGAAATGCCTGAACCCTCAATATATATATTAATTACAACGGTTATCGTATAAAGTCTTAAATGGCCAGAGTTGCCGAAAAGACTGTGTGAATGTGTGTGGAGTGTGAGTGTGAATGAGAAAAAAGAGTGAATGTTTAAAAAAAAAAAAAAAAAAAAAAAAAAAAAACAATTTTTCCCCTCTCTACATATTAACATATATAGAGGTAAGAGAAAGTAAAAAGATAGCAGGGGAAAATGGAAAATTAAATGGCCATTTTAATTGAATATTGAATTTTAGATTTTTACTTTCTCTTACCTATGTATATATGTAATATATATATAGAGAGAAAGTATTGGATTCATGTCAAAAATTCGATGTCGAGATTTTGATGGATCTTCACGTTTTGAGGTCCCCTGAATCCAAAAAAGTGGTTTTCGCGACATGGTCTGTCTGCCTGTGTTCAATTTAAAGCATGAAGGAATTGAGCAAGGTTGAAAATTTATATTTAAGTTTGGTATCCTCCTGGCACGTGAAAATAAGCTTTTAATCAAAATCGACCAGAGTACTAGTACTTTATTGGTGTAGTTTTTTAGTTTTTTTCGATTTTCTCAAAATTCGCTCCAACGATTTTGATTAAAATTCAAAAATCAATTATTTTTTAGATTTTTTAGATTCAATAAAATGTATATTCTCATTTTGCCATTGAAATCTTCTGAAGACCACTTTACTCTTGTACTCCATAGAAAAGATAGGAGAAATGGTCGCCATGGTAACAAAATATAAATATTTTCCCATAGTTATAAATTTTACATCTTGAATTCTAAAATATCGGCGGAAACTAAATATATCTCAACACAAAAAATCTGGTATGACAAGCAGAGAACACAACATTCGATTACCGATGGGTAAGAGAAAGTTGTGTGCTGTGCACCTGTCACACCAGATTTTTTACTTTCTCTTCCAAATTATGGACCGATGCCCTAGCGACTATCAAGCTCAGTGACAATTTAATTTAAGCTTTATTAAACTAATAAAAAAAAAACTAGTTTTACTCACTTGTCGGCTTTAATTGTGAGAGTTTTGTGCGAGGCATCATCGATGTTGACGTTGCAGGCGGGCTAATATAAATATCATCCAAAGGGACCAATTCCTGGTCGGATTGTGCACTATCTAAAAAAAGAAAAAAAACAACAAAATTAAAGGATTAATAGGTTTTTTAATAAGGAGGGGGGGTCTACAATTAAGAGAGTAAATATGAATAAATTTACAAGATTATAAAATATTTTTATTTTTTCTAATAGGGTGAAAAATTTATTTATTTTTTTTTTTTTTGAAATTTTGAATAGAATTGTTGATTTCTAATAACCTTTGGAGTAAATACAATATGTCAACGGGAAGTAGTACTTTTACCTAACAAGTTTTTTCCAAAAGAAATTTGTATTTGTTTTATTACGAAGACGAAGAGACTTGCCGGGTGCCGGGGCTATATAACAATACGCCCCCCCCCCCACCACCCACCCTTAAAGTTTGTAAAGGGCTATTGTGGCCTTCATGCCAACAATTTTTTACACAGAAGAAGGGCACTATTTTATTTTTTTCACTTTTTT